>JAKTVF010000042.1:0-67029 GCA_030557055.1 Candida tetrigidarum
AGTTGGTTAAACCATGAACAGATTCTTTGGATGCTACTTTGACAGCGTTTGGTATAGTGCTGTAGGCACGAATTGAAGCACGAGACAACATGTTTTTGCTAAATTTTTTGACTGTTGTAGAATGGATTTAAAAAACAAGAAAGAGGAGACTCCCAAAAACAGTGAATGTGTATATGTGTGTGTGTGTAGTTTAGGGTGAGGTTTTTAGGCTTGGGTTTTTGGCAGTTTTCTTTTTTTTTTTTTCTGTTCTCTTTCATTCGTTGTTATTCATTTGGCTATTTTTTTTTTCATTCAGTATATCGCAAGGTAGTGTATAAGATCAAAATTAAGTTTTCACTATGGAAAAAAAATTATAAATTCTGATTCGCTGATTGGATCTTAACATATGTCACGTGATACTCAGAATGATATGGTTTAATTTTGGAAGATCGATTTAATGTTTGGATAGTATTAGGAATTGAAGAGGATAGAACTATACCAAAGAACTTTAAGTTTTAAATAGAACTTGTTAATGTTGAGGAACTGGGCAAACAGGACAATGTATGTCATTTGGTCACGTGACAAACATCATTATTAGGAAGAAATCGAGGAACAGGTTGCAAACTGATAAACATCATTGGTATTACTTGTTGACATGTTGTTGGGCCAAACAGATGGACAGCAAAATACTTAACTGGATGGCAACCTTCAGGTAGGTGGAGTAATAATTTTCAGGAGCCAAAGACATGTTCACAAAATCTGAGACAAGGACCGTATGCGAAACATGGACTTCATATTGCGTTAATAAATATTGTGAGATGGGGAGAGTTATGAAATTTTGAGGAATTACGTATCTTGGGTGTGCCATTAGGTGAATTCCATAAAGAGAGTAAAATTCTCTATGCAAGTAGAAGATGTAATATTCAAGGTTCTAAGACAAAAAGAAGACACATATTGTTGGTTGGAAAATGATGATGTAGTTTCGAGAGCTAAAACATTCCCACTAGAGAGAATGGAATATCTGCATGTCTGAGTATCTTCCTATTTTTTTTTTTCCTTTCCGCGTACACAAACGTAGAGATAACAATTTTTTTTTCTGGAAAAAAAAGATTTTTTTTAATCAGTGGGGGGGAGGGGGGAGGATAATCAAATAAAACCAACATTTATGGTTATTATTAGTATTGATTATTATTTTAGTTGTAATTCAGTTAACAAACCGATATGGTATGTTTCATATATTTAAGGAACCACAATAAGGCTGATTAGTTTATAAGGTATTTCGAATTGGCTTTATTTGGCTGTATGGGATTGCCCTCATTCCAAGGGGAGGGATGGTTACATTGGGTCTACTTTGTAACCATTGGAAGATAGACCCCCCAACTAGCCACCCCTGTATTAATATCTATTGACAAGCTTTGTTCTTTTTTTTCTGTTGTTGATGATGGGATTAAAATTAATTAGTGACAGACCCCACATTGCACTCACTGATATCCCGAGTAGGAAAGTGGGGAGGGGTAATTGATGAGGAGGGGAGGAGAATTCACACACATACACGCACACGCACACGCACACGCAAATGCACCGACATTTTCATGTAAGAAAGCAACCACAAAAGTTTAGATAGTGAACCCCGTGTAGGTTGTTCGTTGTGGGTTGTGGGGGGAGAACAGACAGTTAATATAAGTCCATTTCATTGTATATTAATAGTCTTTTGCTTTTGCATTGTATTGCATTGTTTTATTGGTCAATCTAATCTAGATTTAGAGTGTAGATTGGTGGGAGCCTATAGAAGAGAGAGGCAAATTGTCAAACATCGGCTGGAAAAACAAATGTGCTGCGTGTACTAGGGTTAAAAAAATAATAAGGAAAATAAGGAAAATTAGACTTTTTTTTGGGTTTTTTAAATTTAATTTTTTTTTTTAGGATTAGTAGCATTGTAAATCTGCGGTAACAATGACCTTCCCTTTTAGTCATGAAATTTTTTCTGACTAAAAAGCAAAAAGTCAAAAAAATGAGAGAAAGAAGAAAAAGAAAATAATAAGGATAGTAGCGAGGAATGGGTAATGTTAATGTAGGTAGTGCAAACATTAACTCTATGTGTATACCATTTATTCATTTTAAATGTATGACACAAAGTTACTCCCCCCAGCCCAAAAAGAAATGACAAAAACTAATACAATAAAATAAAATTAATTAATTTATTAAGAGAAAGAGAAAGTGTGAGAGAGAGAAAGAGAGAAAGTCCCACAGTTAAGTTGAATGGAAAGAAAAAATAAATGGAAGAAATTTTGGCTAATCAGTGACAATAAAGAAATAAAATACATTACGATACAATACAATACAATACAATTCAATATTAATACAAATACAAATACAAATACAATAGAATACAAAAAAAAAAAAAAAATCAATAAAAAAAAATTAAAAATTAAAAACAGACAGGAAA
The DNA here is from genome assembly GCA_030557055.1 of Candida tetrigidarum. Taxonomy (NCBI): domain Eukaryota; kingdom Fungi; phylum Ascomycota; class Pichiomycetes; order Serinales; family Debaryomycetaceae; genus Candida; species Candida tetrigidarum. The sequence goes on from JAKTVF010000042.1 coordinate 2,426, forward strand.
CGGACAATCTAATATTTCTTATACATTTTCACACTCATTTTTAATCTCACTTCCTTTTCTTCTTTTTTTTGTTTATACTTATATTTATTCATTAACTATTCTTTAGAGAAAGTTGTCATTAGAATGGATAACAAAATCGATACCACCCAACCACAGGTACAATCACAATTCACACACAGCAACCATTCAAGAAATTCTTCTACTTCCACTCCGACTTCTACTCCCACCTCCACATCTACCAGCAACTCCACCAATAATGCTCCGAAAAAACGACTCAGAATCCGTCACGCTTTAAGTTGTGCTGTGTGTAGAAAACGAAAGCTGAAATGTGACAGACAGCGACCATGTGGGACTTGTGTCAAGAAAAGTATTGTACATTTGTGCCACTATGAAGACGATATGGTGAATACTCATCGACCAGTCAACCATTTTATACAACCAGAATTTCAACAACACCAACCACAACCACAACAACACCATCCTCATATGGATAACCAAAATGGATATATGCCACCAAACAATCATCTACAACAGCACCCGCAGAACAGAATCCCCACTCCTAATAACCATGGTCAAATGCCGTATTCTCCTTATCACGAACCATATCCTTCGAGCTACCCACCACCACCACAACAGCAACCACATTTACCTCCACCACCAATGATACATCAACATCTCCCTCCACCTCCTCCTGGACCACCTCAACAACAACAACAGCAACAACAAATGATACTGCCACATACAAGTGGTAGTCCACCGAGAATGATGCCTTCACAAATACCAATTCCTACCCCACCACTTATTAATAGATCGTCCATGGATAGCTCCAATCATACCAGTCCAGAGAAACACAGTTCAGTATCGTCATCAAGAAACCTTACTCATTCCAATTCCATATCCTTGCCTTTACCACCACCTCCTCCGGCGCCATCGTCTTCAGCACCACCTCTGCAAGTACCGACACAACCACCTCAACAACAGCCACCACCACCTCAACAACAGCCACCACCACCTCAACCACCAACACAACAACAACAACAACCTTCTACACAGAACTTTGAGCCAACTCCATTACAACAAAATAGTACAGCTCCACCAAATTTCCAACAACAAAATCCATTCCCGAATATTGCTGGTGCGTCGCCTGTTCCTTCTCTAAGCCAGTTTTCACCTTCTGTAAGACGTTTGAAATCAATTGGTTCAGCTTCGGGTTCTGAAGGAACTTTATCTCCAGCTGCAACAACGATTGTATTTAACGATCTTCTCAACCCATCAAAGATAAGCAACAATAACACCAACATTAACAACAGTAGCAGTTCTGCAACTTCGAATGTTGTCAGCGCAAACTCACCCAAATTGTCAAACATTGTATCTGAAGCAACACAAAACCCTGTTCCTAGTGTGAATTCATCGGCAATGACTTCCCCAGCTGGTGGTGATAATGATTCCTTTTATTCTAATTCATTAGTCTCCATTCCCTTGGGTACTAATTCTTCTTTGCAAATCAATGCAACCGATACCATGGATGTCTTTACAAACCCGATTTTTTCATTACACTTGACTGGAAATGAGTGGCAACAGGTGGGTACACTTTCATACCTTGGGTTGACCAAAAGTGATCCATTTACGTCCATTTTGAGAAATTTCTTAGTTCATGTGGCCAAGAGTGACGAAATGACAAAAGTTATCAAGGAAGATGTGTCCAGAAAAAGAAGAAACTCAAATGGAAGTTTGATATCGTTCAAATCAAACCGTACCAGCGATGATGCCATGTCCCCAACTAACAAAAGACCTAAGTTGGAGAGCCATAATGAAGGTAGTAATTTAACTATAACAGGAGTAACGCCTTTGAACTTCAACTCAACCCCTATGAACACTTCCCCTTCGAACGACTCCAATTACTTTGAAGCAAATATGAATATGCAGGATAATTTCGGATTACTAGCAGAAACCAGCAATAAAGGAACTCCGATGAATGATGCATTTTCACCACCAGCATCAGTGCCAACCACATCAACATCAGCCGCAGCCCCAGCACCAGCACCAGGAACAGCACCAACAGATTCTAAACCAGATAATTCCGAGAGAGAACCTCCTCGTAGCTCAACTATTATTAATTCATTCTACACGGGAAATGCACAGAACAAACAAGAGTATTATCGCTTCGTTGAGAGCCAGATTTTAAAGATTCTACCAGACAAGACAAACCTGTTTCAGTTGTTCTGTCGATATTTCAAGTTTGTTAACCCATTCAACCAGATTATTGATGAACACAGCTTATTGTTAGAAATCGATCCCATCCTACCAAAATTCTTAAAGTTTAACCATGAACGGTTTTCTGCTGTTAGAATCAAGAACGATAATGATTTGAAAACGTTGGGGATTTTTCTCGTGTTGTTGAAATTGGGGTTCCAAACGATGATTCATAATGATAATGAATACAATGACTATAATGAAAAAGAATTAAGTATAATTGAGGATATGGAAAAGATCGATACCCCGACATTCAACTGTGCCATCAATTTATGTGTTGCCGATGGTTTAGCCACTTCGAAATCTTCATTCAAGTTGGTGCAATTATTGACTATATTGTATCACTACAAAGGAATGAGTCCCGATGATACCCATGGATTATGTGGAGCCGATTCGCAGATCTTATTGGGAATCATCATACGACATGCTTTCTCGATCGGGTTGAACCGAGACCCAACCAAATATGTCACGTTCAATAAAATAACCGACAACCCAGTATTGATAAGAACTTGGAGACATCTTTGGTGGTATTTATCGATTAATGATGCCATGAGTGCCTTGAATACCGGGTGTAATTTAAATATCATGAATCTTGATGTTTGTGATGTTGAACACCCAAAGTATTCCGAGGATGCTAGTGGACAAATGAATCATATCATGGGAACATTGATCCAAATCTGTCAGATTTATCGAAATATCGTCAACAAGATTAATAACTTGAATCAAAAACCTAAAGTTGTGGAAATATTGAAGGAAACCAACCAGTTGGAAAGAATATTCTTTGATTTCTTCGGGAAAGATTTTTTCAAAGATGTTATTTGTAAACCATCTAAGGCACCAAGTAATGGATTTGAACAAACTAGTAAAGAATATATTATGAGTGTCATCAAAGTGTTTAAATTCTGTTTGTTTATTCAATTGCGTACTAATTTATCAGGGATGTATTACAAGATTGCCATTCATTATGAAAATGAATATGATAGATCTAAGACACCATCGATGAAAGCTGGTATTGAGTTGTTCAAGATTTATATTAAAAGTGTGGTTCAATTGGTTTACATCATGTCATATGTTTTGGACAACTCGGTCGAGTTGTTTGGCAAGAATTTCGATTACATGTTGACTGCATCCAATGAAAGATACATGATCAAGACTCATTCGTTCTTGACATCATTTTTTGTCAGATTATTGCATCAAAAGAAAGAGTTGTCATTTAAAGTGTTTAAAGAAATCAGTTATATGTCAAGATTAGAAGATATTAATAGTCTTTTTGATATTGTATTAGAGGATGCTGAAGTTTTCGTGGGGAATTTCCGAAAACTTTCCCGAACATACATCAATTCGTACAGGTTGTACATCATGACATATTTAGTTTTACGACAATGTGTTGATAATGCCGATGTATTTTTCGAGAAAGCAGCCAGTGATCAGCTGTTTTTCTATCAAGGTACCAACATGATTGAGTTTTTTTCCCCGGCTGAATTACAAAGATTATGTGCATTATGTAAAGAATTTAGAAACGCTAAAGAACAACAACGGAAATTGAAACATGAAAAGAAAAAGAAACAAAATGGTGAAGTTGTTGAACTGTTAGATGATCCATTGAAAGATTTAGAGACTACGTTGTTTGGAAATATCAATCTTTCGTTTTTCGACGATGAAGATATATTCAGTAATCTTAATAATTTATCCGATGAGATTTTGGACCCTGTTGCTAGTAAAGATGATTTAATCCGATTGTATAATATTTATGGTGATTTTGATAATGATTTGTTAGAAAAGTAGAAAGTTGTTGTTGTATGTATAAATGTATTTAGAATAAAATTGTATTAGTATTTTACGATAATGTAACCTTTAATAGAGTCTTTTTCAGTTGTATATGTACTATGAGCGTTGTCGGTAATATTGAAATTCCTTAACGCCGTAAATGCCGAAGGGATAACTTTTTAACCCCGACCTCTAAATTTTTTGTTTTTTTTTTGTTTGTCACATCCTAAGAACTGACACTTTTTCTTCGTGAACAAAAACAACTTACCTAACCAATTTCATCTGCAATTAATCATGACGACATATAATGGAACATCCTCATCCAGTCAACCAATGACGCCAATACGTAAACGGAATAGAGTTATTTTAAACTGTTTGAATTGTAAACGAAGAAAAGTCAAATGTGATAGGAAACTGCCTTGTGAACGATGTATGAAATCAGGACTTACCTGTCAATATCAACAACCAGAATGGAATAAAAATACCAATAAAGAAACCGCTCCATTCCAAGTACAACGTTTGGGGATCCCTGGTGATTACAACCAAAGTAGCTATCAAGCAGAACTTCAAGAATTGAAAGATCGTATTCGCCAATTAGAATCCAATAACCCCCCAGTGAATAACCCCGTGCCATTGTCTCATATAACTTCGAAAGAACAAGTACAAAGCTATAAATATGATACGGCTAATAATCCAACATTTATTGGAATCAATCCGTTTGCTGATTATGAAGAAACAATCAATTTCTATAAAGATTACAATTCGATTCATGTTTCATCAGCCACGAGAATGTATAATGCAGGACCATTTTCCTGGCTAGCATTAATGAAGAAAGATCCGGCATTACTTCAATCTTGGACATTTCTTCGGGTTCAAAAAGAGGAACATCTTAACAAGTTGAAAAAAGTTTCACGGAATGGTCCCGAACCTCCAAGTACTATTCCATTACCAAATTTTGCAAAATCTACCCCCTTACATACTCCGAATTGCGTACAGAAACAAGATGCTCTTTCTACAGAATACGATGCTGAGAAGGAATTTAGAGCTAAGGCAATTGATCGAGATGGGTTTAATGATGTACGATTATATGGTAATATTCAAAAAACGAGCAATTTACGAGGTGAAATGCCTGTAAGTTGTGATAAACATGATCCCGAAGAATGTTTATCCAAGATAGCAACGATGAATAAACATGGGATATCCTTGGGGTTAACTGTTTATGAAGGGACGATTGATAAAGAATTGCAACTAATTGAAAAAGTCTCCATCGTTTTACCCAAACAGAAAGTGATCTGGAAATTGGTAAACAAGTTTTTCTCAAAAGTATACCCGTTCATGCCGATTATTGATGAGACGGATTTTAAAACTGAGATTAGTCGCATTTTGGGTGCTGAAGGATATAATGAAACTGCCGTGGAGTTGACGGTGGAGAAACGGTTGGATTTCGCATACTTGGGGATCTTGTTGGTTGTTTTGCGTATAACATATTTATCATTATTCCTGAACAGAAATGGAGTCAATGAGAATAACCTTCATACAAATGATCCATCTCTGGAAGCGCAAGAGTTGAAGTATTTACTTTCGAATCCGGTTAACATCACCCTTGTGAACATTGCCCAAGAATGTCTTGAACAGTTTGATTTGTTGAGGAAAACGAATTTCACTGTTTTGCAAGGTACATTCCTTCTTCGGTTATACCGTATGTTTGCACCCGAGGATGGTGATGGTGCCGATGTTGGGGATACTCAAACATATAACGCAATGTTAATCCAAATGGCATATTCCATGGGGATAAATCGTGAACCAATGAGTAATATTTCTGATGGACCTTTGGGGAATGTGGATGGCGATGTGAAAACTAATAATGTTCAGCGTAAAATATGGTTCTTCTTGGTTATTTGTGATCTTATTCAAGGTTATAAATTTGGTAATCCTTTAAACATAGACAGGAAGTATTATGATACGTCATTACCATTTTACAAACCAGGCAATGAGAATATTGAGGATATTGAATTAGAGAAATATGTAGTAGGGACATTTGCCTACTTTGAACGTTATTATGACCGACTTCTTGCCATATTGGAGACCACATTGGATATTAAGAGACTGATCAAATTATCAGAATTGACCATACAAGTGACAGAATTTGAGGTATTTTTGGCAAACAATTTTGGAGTCCTTGGAGATTTTATCACTCCTTTTGATCAAAGTGTTTACAAGTACTCATTCATCAAGATCATGAAGTGTAAGAATTACATCAACATGAGAATGTTCCTTAATACGATATTCTACCATATGTTTTTACATTATGAAAAGCAGCAGAATACAGATTTTGCATTTTTCTATTTGAAAAAGATCTTAGCATCGAATATTGGTGAGTTTTTCCCCCATGTATTCCATTTGATCGGTGATAATCATGTTAACTTTGGTGAAGTTGCCGACTTGATTCTTAATCCTACTATTGAAAGCATGATTCATAAAATTTCTCAAGTGAATTTTGCCATACTAATAAGGTTGAATACAAGTGTGTATCACATGAAACATAGTCCGGAACATAATACGAGACTAGGATCCGATTTGCAATATCGAATGAAATATGCTAAACTCAGTCAAGCTACATCAAGATTAAGAAAAGTTAGTGAATTTTTCTTAATGGCAATGTCCAAATTAAGTCAAAGATATTATTATGCTTGGAGAGTTACCAAGGCACATACTTTTATTTTGAATCATTTAAATGACGATGCACTTTATGATACTCAAACCAAACCAGTGAAATTTCTTGATTTAAGTGATGAACAGTTGACAGAATTGACAAATTTGATAGGTTCTTGTCTTCATAAGAATTGCAAGAACTATAAGAAGCTGCTCGATGGCGATGTTGAAATGAAAGAAGAGAATGTCATTGATACTCCAGCAACATCGACATCATCAACAGCCATACCGACAAATTGTGAACCATCTGCAGCGACCGTTATAACTCCTCCTACTTCGAAAGTACCTTCAGAGAGAGTTAATTCAGTATCGACGGGACCAATCAGCGTAGATGATATTTTGGATAACTTTGATTGGGAGAAGGATCTCAATATAATCAATAATCCTGAAATTGATAATTTGTGGTTGCAAATGGCACAAATGAAAAATGATTCATCATCATCATCCAACCCAATCAACAACAACAATAACAACTCCAACTCCAACAATAATAATCATAACAACAATTACAGCAACACCAGCAATAACAACACTACTACCAATTTCGCTGGTGGCACGAATCCATTCACTCCAGCAAGTGTGGCGAGTTACAATTCAGAAGGAGACCAGAATGGACAAGATTCTGGTAGAATATTAGGTGAGTTTGAACTTTTAGACACATTCCCATTTGAACAGTTTTTCAAAAATTCAAATATGTAGATAATATTGTTTATAAATAATAGAAATTAGAAGTCATAAAAACCTATGTAGACTCCTTGAGCCCTAATTAGAGAATACCAGTCGTGTAAATGTTTCAAACTCGCATTTTACCCATATAAAAACCTCATCAATTATTCTTATTCTATTTTTTTGGTTTGTGAAAAATTTTCCTTTTTTTGGATGCTTCTTTCTTTTCTTAACTCATTAACAACAACATTGTACACCAACTAAGATATATAGGTTATTTGAGCTAGAGGAATCATTTGAATTCCGTCTAATTCAATAATAGATATATCAACCAAAGGAAGAATGTGCCTTTCTAGGTTGTTCCCATATGTATTGATCAGTTTTGAATTGATTGTTTTTTCCTTTTTAATGATGACAAGATCGCTGTGCACCAGTCTGAGTACTCAACTGCATGACAGACCCAGTAATATACCCAAATTTCTGATCTAAAAAAGAAAATACATCAATTCAAAACTGAACATGACAAAGTAAACTCGGAATTAAGGTTGTGTGTATCTTTGTTGTTTGTAAGTAGAAGGAAGTTCTTTCAGTTTATTAAGATCCTCTCTCTCGTCGACTTCTCTAAACTGTGTTGTACTCAGTATCAGTACGTAGTTTGAGTGTATCCATTAATCATAATACATTCACCACGTAATGTGACCCTCACGTGATACATCAACCAAGAAAAACTAAAAATACGTGACAAACTCAACTCAACTCAACTCCGCGCTTGATGGAATGACAAAATCTGATACTGCGATATTTATTTTTCCTTTCTTCTTCCTCCGCCAAGTTATACTTTTTAATTGAATGCTTTAAAACACAACACATACACACGATGAGTCCATTTGTTGAATTGAAAACACCGAAACATTTGGATACGATATCAGACTTGTGTTTCTCACCCATTGACGAGAATCAATTGTTAGTCAGCACATGGTCCAGTGAGATATTCATCTATTCATGTCATTCCATCTCTCATGCCCATGAAGAACCCACATTAGATCCACTGAACATAATCAAAACACCTGATGTTCCTGTATGCATGCTATATGAGACAAGGAACCCTACGCCGTATGTTGGATTATTGGATGGATCGATCCGTGAGTTAGATTTTGAGAATTGTAAATTGGGCAAGAACATTGGGTTAGAAGTGGATGAATCGGAGATTAGTGGTGGGATAAATAATTTGTGTGTGGTGGATAATACCAGTATCATTGCGTCGTCGTTTAATGGGAAGTTGCAGATCATTGACACCAGACAACAGAAACCACGTCATGTGTATCATCATCATAGTAATAGCTTGAACAACAAGCGAAAGATATTCACTATGGATACTACTGACACACATTTAATTCTTGGATTGCAGAAGAACATCATTGAGATTTATGATCTCAAGAAATTGGACACACCAATGGAGACACGAGAAGCTGGTTTGAAATATCAGATCAAGGATATCAAGAGTTTCCCGAACCAGGAAGGTTTTGCATTGGCCACGATAGATGGAAGAGTATCAGTGGATTATTTCAGCACCGATCCACAATTCCTCGAATCCAACAGGTTCACATTTAAATGTCATTGTCACCATGATAAGGAGATTGGGGTGGATTTGGTGTATCCTGTCAATAGCCTTGCATTTAATAAGAAATATGGCACATTGTTCACCGGTGGATCAGATGGCCATGTGTGTCTCTGGGATTTTGACAAACGTAAGAGAATGAAAAACTTCCCGAAGTTCTTGTCAGCTGAAGAAGAACCGGAGAGTGTGGTGAAATTGAAACTAAACCAATCGGATAGTTTGCTTGCCGTGGCTACCAGTGATGATGATTATATAAGAAAGAGACGGTTGAGTGAGAGTGAGAATTCCAAAACTCCAAGTAAGATATATGTTAAATGTTTCACCGAGAATGAGTGCAAGCCAAAGAAGTAGTGTCAAGTACTACTGTAGCGATTTGTAAGTAGTACAATGTTTATGATGTAATGAATATTATTTTATTTAGAATTTTGAATTAACGCGGTTTTTTGAAAGAAATTTCGCAACAATTTTCACTGAAACTAGAAAATATTTCTTGAATTGAAATTCAAGGGGCACTGGGCGTAACTCTACTTTTACTTAAAACATTTCAGTTTTGAACATCACATACTCCATGTTTACTTGCGGAGAGATAGTACACGTCTAGACCAATATGTTAATATTATCCTGTGTATCATCAGTTAATGCCATCGAGGCGACGAGGCGACAAGAAAGTGAAGGCGAAAGAAAGAAAGAAAAGATTCGCGTAAGTGAATTCTCATGTAATTTATGCAAGGAGAACAAATGATTAACAATTGAATTGAATTAATTAATATGGATTAATCTCAATTTGGTTAAATTAAAATTATTTTGGAATACAATTGTCGTCTAATTTTTTTTTTTAATTGGATTATTGATTTTGCTCGTCAACTCGTTCGCGCTGGTGTGTCCCCCAAACACGTGCAATCTAGTAAGTTGCGTGTGAGACGAGGCGAATAATGTCTCCATTTTCTATTTTTTTTTTTTTTTTTGGTGGAACAATTATTTTTTGGTTGAACAATTGATATTCTATTGATAATATCTTTCAATTTAGTTAACACTAAAAGGATAAAAGAGTAAAATGGAATAATTGAATAATAAAATAATGTAATTATTCCCAATCAAGTTAATTAATTCATTTACATATTCTTACTTGACGGGTTAGACAATAATTTCAACCCTTTTTTCTTTTCTCATGATGTTATGACACGAAATTTTTTTTTTTCTGTTTTTTAGTCCTTTCTGTTTTGTTAGTTAATTTCGCCCTTAATTGCTTCGTTTTGCATCTACCACGAACAAAATAAAAAAAAACGCGACAGTAGAAGGAACGAGAGAAGAAAAAAAAAAGAATCGACCGACCAAACAACCAACCAGCCTCATTTGGGTTAAATCCACATACACACAGCACACTTTGTTTTGCATTACATTCAAAACTAAACTACGCCTTGTTTTTATTTATTTTTTTTTACCTACCGAGTTTTATACACGCTTCTCCTCCTCTTCCCCCTATTGACCGTTCCAGAATTAAGCATCTGAAATGGTCCAACAACCAGCAACCTATAAACGCCAATCGGTGTTAAAAAAATGTTTCAGTCGTGTGGACAAAAAAAACACCCTTCACACTTGTTTCAACTGTGTTATAAGTTAACAACACATAAAATCAACACCCAAAAGAAAAAGGGATTGTAGGAGAAGAGTTAGATATTGAAGAAAATCATTATAGCAGTTTAGTTGTTAGTTAATGACGTGCTGTCGTATGTTAGTAAGTGTTTTGTTTCAAATCATAATGATGAGCTATGAAATAAATCATCGATAATCTTTTTTGGATATATAATTTTTCTCTTTTTTATTCATTCATTATTATTTCTTCTGGTGTTGGTGTTATTGTTTTTAAAAAAATTGGTGTTTGTTTTTAATAAAGGAATTATTTTTACGTGAAGTTTCTTAAATTGAATTCATTACCCATTGCCATTATTATTTTAATAGAATAATTATGAAAACGCGTTAAGTGTGGAACAATCTTGTAAGTTCAGGTTATGTAAGTTTTGAACCAGTAAGTCTGGACTTTTCTCTCTTTCACTCTGCCCCCTTAAAAAAAAAACGAAACAAAGAGAATTTAAGTAAACAATACATAAACGTATATTGGACTAAAACAAAAATTCAGAAAAAATTTTACACAATCGCGTGTAACATAAATTGTTTATTTTTAGTAGAAGGGAGGAAGAGGGAAGAGGAGGAGTTGTGAAATTGTTATCAAGACAAAAGAGAAGAGCAGAGAAGGTGTTTCAAAGGAAAGAATAATTGATCAGTAGTAAAGACAACAACTTGATATGCGTTTGTTTATGCTGTTATTTGATTCTATTTGATGTTTGTTACAGAATTGTATGAATAGTTTTTTCTTTGGTATGGTGTAGAGTGAGTGAGAGACATAGATTGAGTGAGAGATAGAGTAATGGTTATGTAGATGGAAAAGATCGTAGGGGAAAATGATAAATAAGATAGTCAACAATGTTTTAATATTGATGTAAAACAACAACATATATCATACCATATTTATTGTTAATTAGAGGATTAGCATATTAACATTATAATTAGCTATTGTTCTAAAATAAAAAAAAGGAGACAGAGGGAAAGAGAGACAAACGACATTACAGGAAAGGAGAATGTTGAATGGGAGGATTTATTACTTACTAAAAAAATAAATAACTAAATCAAAGTGAAAAAAAAAATACAAAGAATAAAGTCGTGTACTAAAATACAATGCACAAGAAACATTACGCGAAAAAAAAAAACATTAATTTGTCTCCTTTCAGTTTCAACAGTTACACAAAATATAATTGCAAATAATATCAACTATGCAACACAATACCTATGTCCTTCATAATAATAATAATATTAATTTTTTTTTATTTTTTTCACTACATCTTATAAACTATATAAATATTAAATTAAATTTCCTTATTCATTTTTATTTTATTCTATTCTATTTTACTCTACTTTTATCATCATCCAACCAAGCTAGCATTATTAAGCAGTCTTTCCTTTTATCACACCTTCCTACTACCTTTCATCACTTAATACTAAATAACAACAAATCAATATGGTTTCCGCAATCGACTTGCAAGCTTTAAAGGTCTTTCTTAATGGTCCAATCACCCATGATATGATTCATAAAATCGTTGTTGCTACTTTACAAGTTATTCCATGTGAAGATACCAAATCCAAAACTTATACTTCATCCAACAACACCATCAAACAATTGCCAAGTTTGATGACTTTTTTAACCAAGTTGGTCAAATATACCAATGTCTATACTGGTACCTTGATGGCTACTTTAATCTACTTGCAAAAATTGAAAACCAGATTACCAAAGAATGCTCATGGTTTACCTTGTACTAGACACAGAATTTTATTGAGTTGCTTGATTTTATCTTCTAAATTCCACAATGATTCCAGTCCAAAGAACAAACATTGGGCTAAATACACTGATGGTTTGTTCAACATCAAGGATATTAACTTGATGGAAAGACAATTAATTTTCTTGTTGAACTGGGACTTGAAAGTTACCAATGAAGAAATGTGTACTGCATTGAACAGTTTCTTGGAACCTATCAAGTTGGAAATTATCAAACAAGAAAAATTCAAAAGATACATCCAACAAAAGAACGACGATGTCAGTTCTATTGCCAGTTCCATCTCCACTGCTTCTTCATCTCCACCATCTTCTAGATCATCATCGGTTTCTCCAATCAACACATACCATTACCGTCAAGATTCTTCAAGTTCTATTTCTTCGTTGAATTCCGTCAATACTAATGATAGCAGTGTCTATTCCATTAGTCCAAAACACAACACTACTATTAATTCGAATATGGTTGATCCAATTATCGAATTGACTGCACAAAAGGAAGAATTCGAATTGAAGAATTTCCTATCCAAGAAGTTAGCCACTTCTAACACTACTTCTAACACCACTACATCAACGACTGCTAGTACAGCTAGTCACAATTACAATTATGGTGCAGCTTATGGTTATAATGTTGCCAACGCTTTCTAATGACATTCGCTTTACAATTTTTACACATACAATAATTCACTTATACACTCGTTTTATTTATTACTTCAAGATACCACGGAAGGATAATTTCCTTCACAGTTTGACTTTACAGTTTCAATTTCAATTTCAATTTCAGTTCTATTTTTTATATATTTGTTTTATTTGTTACTACTGGGGTTTATAGATTTATCTTCATATTATTACTATACGGTTTGATTTTTTTTAACATTTTTTACATGTATTTTCACATTCACATTCATGCCTTACTGTAAGATCATTTTCCCTCTTTCCCCTGCGATGAAAATGATCTGGAGAATTCTTTAATGTAACGTTAATTTATTCAGCATTCAGATTTAACAATAAATATCTTGATTACATGTAGGCAGTGTTTACCATTCCAGTTGAAAGAGAATTGGAATGTCGATCTCTTTCTACGATTGTATGTATATATGAAGGAAAAAAAATTTTTTTAAAATTCCAATCATCTTCCCTATTGTCTAAATTTTGTGAATTTTCTTTTCAATTGAAACGTCATCCTCTATCACAAAACAGACTATTTCAAAAGGAGATATGAAATACGAACCCATTCTCAGGAGTTTCAAGTAGGGTTTAATAACCAGGGATGATGAGAATGTACTAGAAGTAGATATACTGCAAAAATTTTAGTAGGTGGCATAATAATGCTTATGATCACGTGACATTGATCACAACGAAACGAATTCCCACGACTCGCGGTATGGTGTGTGCGAATTAGTTCCGATAAAAAAAATAATGACAAATAAAAAGAGCAAAAAAAAATAGACTATAAAATTGTGGATAGAGAAAAAACAGAACCAGATCAACTTTATTTATATAATAGTAGCAAACTGTGGTTAAAGTAACAACAATAACCAACAACCCTTATTCTATCTATTTCTATATTTATTTATTTACCCAGATCCTTGTTAATATCATTATTCCTCATGCTTAGACTAAGAATAGCGACTACTCCAACCACACGTATCTTGCTCCCTTGTCAAGCTTATCTCCAGAAAACCAACCCCAGAAACTTTCATCAAACAACAAGACTACTAAAGGATGAAAAGGGAGAAAATCTATTAAAAGAACTAGGGTTGAATTTGCAGAAAGGTACCGTCAATGAGAAGTCAAGCAAAAAGCATAATACCAAGGATAGTATCAAGGAGGCGAAAGTAAAAGCAAAAGCGAAAGTGGAGGGAGAGGTTGATGAGAAAGAAGAAGGGGTTAAGAACGGTACGACAAGTCATGACAATACAAATAATAACGGAACCAGAAAGGAGTCTGACAATATACAAGATACTTCTCATCAAGAGAGAGTCATGAGACGGTTAGAAGAACTTTATGATATAAGCTCACTGATGACTAATAAAGAGCTTCAATTACAACTTGCATTAGATGGCGATATGCCATTTTTAACATTCCCATTAATGAATAGAACTAATATATTACGTGAAATACCAGAAACCTTAGATATATTAAACCCTGATGATATGGACAAAGTTGATGAGATTTATTCCAAATTGAACATGTTGGATTCTGATAAAACCATGCAACAAGATTACATGAAAATTTTTTTCATTGATTACAATAATGACATTACGGTATTGGATCAAAAGAGGAGAGGTATTGATACAAAGTTCAAACTAATGAGAAGAGGAGAAGCACAGAGATTTGATCCTTTTTCAGCTGTATTTGAGAATTTACACGACAAGATGAGTCACCCATATAATGTCGTTGGGTTTGATAGAGGTGTATTTGGTTTTCCTTTACAACAAGAAAGATTAAAGCCAGTTTTCCCCAAAGAGTTTATTGAAGATCTCCCATCATCTGGGGGGAATACTATTCATTTAAAGAAGAAAGATGTCCTGCCAAGGACTCCACCTATAAACATGGATTCGGCATTAAATCCTCGAAACGTTATCCCATTACAGGAATTAGTTGATAAATATAATGAATCCAAATTGGAAACCTTGAACGAAGGACAACAGGGATCACATCCCACACCACCAAAAAAATCTAAAAAATCCATGATTTGGGCCCATGGTCCTGTGTACCAACAATTAAAATTGAGGGACACCAACGATTGCATCAAGGATATAGTCAAGACAATTGAATTAGATATAAGAACCAAACAAAGATCATTAAATGATGAAATCGAAGCATGTTTACAATCAGATCATACCGCAGTTTTGACCCCATCGTCATCATTAATATCTATCAAGACTGATTTTTATCCCATATGCACAGTAGTACCACTTTTAACTGATAATAAATGGATAACCCCTTTACCTATGGTTAAAGAATTCAATGTCTTACCAAATTATGTCATTTTTTCCAATTTGAGATTCCCCAAAAGATTAAACCGGAGATTGAAAAATCATTTATATAAGGTATTCTTGATTAATATTGAATCACAGATGGAACATTTACAAAAAATCAAATATGTCACTGAAAAACAACAATCACATTTCAAGAATGAGATAAAAGAAAGAATCGAATTGCTTATAAATAAGAAATTGGTTAATGATCTTAAGAATTATTTCCGATATGCACGTGGATATAGCAATAATGACAGATATAAAGGGTTTACTTATTTTTCCCAGGATGGAAACAGATATGATGCTGTGTTATTTGCCCCGTACTTTAATAGAAACTTCAAGAGATTATATTGGATCTCTTCTCAGAATCGATCAATTCAGAAAACGAATTCTAATAATTTGAGACGGTCAAGTATGAAAATTAGGTTTACAAAAATCGATCCATTATTAACAACACCTTGATGTGTATGATAGGGGAGACGTGTTTGATATTTAAGTATAGTTATATATATATATGGTTTTGAATGTATTTAGTTTCATTTGTTTGTTGCAACAATTTTCAACCCACATACACGACTAGTATTTCAATAAAAGTAAACCTGAAAAAAAAAAAATTTTTTTTTCAAATATACAAGAGAACGTCATATCAAGACAACCAATCACACAGACATGCCATTTAAGAAAGTTGGACCACCACCAAAGAACTTACCACCATTACCAAGGTTAAAAGTGAGAAGACCAGTGATTGGGAAATCCACGAATCAATGTTTTGTCTTGATGTCATCATTATTAAATTGTTGGGCTTCTAATGGTGAAGGAAATCAAGTTTGTCAAGGATTTGAAAATGATTTGAAAAATTGTATGGAAACTTTCAAACCTAGCTCGCTGGAAACTTTGAGTACTATAAATTATCATACTACTAGATTATATCCTAAATTAAGAGGTAAAGTTCATGATTAAGGTGTCAGGAGTGTTGATGATGGACATATTGAGGTGCAGAAAGATATACAATGAGGGAGAAGAGACAATGATACTGGCATTTCTTGTAAATAGAGAAACAAAATTTAATAAACGGTTTAAATAATGAGAAAATGATTGAAGCCATATTTACATTTCTTAATCTAATCTAATCTAATAAAAGTAAACAACCTACATGTAGTTAACTTATTTAAAGACTTTACCATCGGCAATTTCTCTCTTTTCACCGTTAACATCAACTGGTTCATCCCAAGCAAACATGTTGTCGATGAATTTTTTGTCTTCATCCTTAGAAGCATCCAATTTGGTGAAAGAGTAGGATTCCCAATCTGGAGCAACATCAAAGGCTGGAACGTGATCTTGACCTCTGACCAAGAAAGCACCAGTGATACCATTGTTGTTGTTTTCACCATAGACGACTAAACAACCAAACATGTATTTGGTAGAAGCAGACAATCTGTTGAAAAAACCACCAACCAAGTTGTTAGACATAAAGGTTAAGGTCAATTCATCATTGTATTTGTAATCAACTTTCCATAATGACCATTCTTCTGGGTCGTATTGGTTTTTCCAGAACCATGGAATAGCAGTTTCTCTAGTTTCTTCGTTAGAGTAAACTCTCTTCCATTCGTCCAATGGAGCTTTTGGTTTACCCAAGGCTTCCAATGGATGCTTTGGTTTTGGAGCAGCAGCTGGTTCATCAGCTGGATCAGCAGCAGCAGCAGCAGCTTCCTTCTTCTTTGGTTGTTGTTGTTGTTCAGCTTTCTTTGGTTGGTCTTTCTTTTCCTTCTTTGGTGGAACAAAAGCTAATTGTTCTTTTGGAGCTTGGAAGTTTTTGAAGTGACCATCAAAGAAAGCATTGTTGGAAACAGTCTTGAACCATCTAGCAAAGTTTGGGAATTTAGCCAAGAATGGTTGACCCAACAAAGTGAACAAAGCAGCAGCATAGAATTTAACAGCAAAAATATCAGCAAAAGAAATTCTTTCACCAACCAAATAAGTGAAATCAGCTAATCTGTCATCCAAAACTTTAGTGACAGTGTCCAAAGTCTTTAAGTTTTCATCAACTTCCTTCTTGTTGTATGGGAATCTACCATTCAATCTGAAGTAAGCTCCGAGCCAAGAGTTAACACCTTCTTGGTTAAGCAAAGAAAGGTATTTGAGGACACTGGCGTATTCTTGGTTGTTTTTACCCAACAATTTTTGTTCTGGAGCCAAAGACAAGAAGTAGATGGCAATGGCAATAACTTCGGTCAATTTGTAACCTTTTGGACCAACGAAAGCTGGAGTTTTACCCAATGGAAATTGTTTCAAGAACGCAGCAGAGGTGGTTTCAGTTGAAACTTTGATATCCAATTTGAAGTATTTGATAAGATCAACCAAGACAGAAGATCTTGGAGAAATTTCCATAACATATAAAGTACCTTGAGACATGATTGCTGTGAATTAATTCGACAATTGATAAAAAGAAGCCAAACAAAAGAGGTGTATTTATATGGTATGAAAAATTTTTTTTCTTTCTTTTTTCTTCTTGATGATTCCTAAGAGAGAGAGAACACGCACCTAAACCCACCTGGGTGTTATTCTCTTCGCAACGGAAACGGAATAATATTTATTTTTGTTTTTGTCATGATTTTGCAACACGTGAAACGGGCGGGGGGAACAGTACTAAAATAGTAAATTCCGTCTGGAGTTATCCATATTTCCTTATTCCCAGACGGATTTCACAAACCTTGAGCTCTACGTTCAACTTGCATCTCTAGAAACGGATTTTAATATTGGGGTAACCTAGTTAGGTTGGTGTATTGAATTTCTATTTGTTGATTCGATGTCATCCATGGAATCACTTATCTCTAGAAATACACCAAAAGAAGTAAATGTGGTACTTCTTTGTCTATTTTAATCTTTACATTGCAGTATGTAGTTCGATTAACAATCTAAATAATCTCATGGGGTGAAAGTGTACACGCCTCACGTGTAGTTCGTGTGTATGTATATGTAAATATATGTAAGTTTTACAATCTATCTATTGTGTTTTTTAAAAATTAAAGTAAATTGCTTTTTGATACTAACCCAACAAATCCCGCACCAAGTAAATTATCAACTCCTGAGAATCCGTGTTCCCCTTGCTTCTCAGCAATTTAACTTCCTCGAACTCCCAATTTGGTGGTTTCCTTTGTTATTTGCTCTACCGTTGTTATTGTTTCCATTAAGTTTCACATGATGTGGAAGGGAAAAACAATCTCTAACCTGCAATGAGGGAAGTGTGGTATTAAAAAAAAGGGATAAGGCAGTTTTATAAAATTTGAAATTCCTTACCTTGCCCCTTTTTTTTTCTCTCATCTAAATACTTTGAATAACAGAAAAAGAAGGAATTGCGTTTTGTTATTTTATTCACTCATGCAAAACTGTTATTCACACAAAGGAGTTAAATTTTTTTTTTTCTTTTTTCATATCTCACACATACACTGCCAACAAAATTATAACTCAGTTTACTATCAGATTTTTTTTTTCTTTTTTTTTTTTTTTCCTTTTTCTTTTTTTTATAAAACTAAAAAATAATCCATACACGGCTTGTCAGGAGGACTCTATCTATACATCTGGTATCACTCACTACACAGAAGATAACTATTCCTTACCTCTCTTGGCCTAAAAACCCCACTGGCTCTCTGTCTGTTGTACAGAATGTTTCAAATGCCTCACCTCCTACTACGGTTGGTGTTTATCCTAATATGCCTCATTCGATTCACTAATTCAACATTCGTATACAATAAAGATTGCAACGTCAATACTGATAATTTGAAACTACGACCTTTTATCATAGATGCTGCCGTGGATGAAAAAAACAAGAAACTAAAGTTTTTCATGAACTCTCAGGTTGCCAACATGAGAAGAAACTATAGTAATAATTACACAAACATTGTTATAAATGATGTTAATTTCCAAACAAACAAGTATACTACCTTCCACATTGAAATAGGGTTTATGGGGAAAGCTATAATCGACGATAATAAAAGATTCTGTGAAATGATAGCAGTGAAAAACACCACAGATTTCCGCAACAGTCCCCGATTTCGACATACCAATTCCACATTGAATGATACCCAAACAATCTCCATGACAGATCCGTTCAGTAATATCGGGTTTAATAATACCCTAATATCCAAAAGAGACTCGGCACAGGATCGTGCATACAAGAAGATTCAAAGTAGCAATATAACACTGTTGAGTGCTTCAAATTATACCATCGACCGACTATTCAACAATGACACTGGCCTGTTAGTTGAATGTCCGTTATATTATAACGATTCGATTGTATTATATTATGAAGCCGACATATCTGACCATTTCCATAGATTGGGGTCATACCAGATTAAATTCACCGTGGTTTCTAATGATGTGGATTCTCAGATTATTGGATGCAGTAATGCTTACATCACCCCAGTACAACCAGATATCATTAATGGAATCGTCACTTATGGAGTCTTGACATTGTTAGTGGTCACAGCCGTGGTGAATATATTGATTATGGCTTATTCAACATACCAAGAGTCGTCCAACCCATTTCTTTACAAAGCATCAACCATTTGTAATCTGGCATTATTAAAACAAGTTGATGCGTCGTTACCTGGGATCATAGGATACTTACAGTATGCGTTTTTCATTGGTGGTCTCGATTTGGCCTATCCTGGGTTTTATCAACCTATGATTGGACAAATTAAATGGTGTGCGTTATTAGGATTTTCATTTATCAGTAATAGGACTAGACGTCACAAGAAATATCCGGATAATCTATATTTAACTTTAGATTCAGGAGGGTTATCGAGGTTGACGAAATCAAGTTCCGGTAATCCAGTCCTTGACAATTGGGCTAACTTTATGATAACTTTGGTGATTGTGATTGCCATTACAATTGTCTTCAACCAGGCGTTTGTTATATTAAAGTTATTTCTTGCCAAGGTGAACTTGCTTAAATTTTCCAGTAAACAAGCAAAAGTTCCTGGAAATTTCAAAGGGTTTTCAGTTTTGTCGAGGAAAAATTTATACCTTATTTTGGGACAGGTGTTACATTTATTTATGATGATTTTCGGCATGCCATTTTTAATTCTAACTACTTTTCAATTCTTGGCTGCAGGTGATATAAATGGGAAACATCGTAGTGTGTCAAATTTTCAACGGTTAAAAATGGATGCATACTCCATGAGAGTTCCATATGATGAATTGGTTATACCATCGAGTGTGTTCCTGTTTAGTTCACAAATTGGTGTGGAACCCATTTGCGAAGCACCTCGGATGCTGCTGGGACCGTATCGAGATTATTATAAATCTACAGTTAGCGATGACACTTTTCGATGGAATTATGACCCGTTGAATATAACGACAGATGAACTTAATGCTGCAAGACCTTTATTAAATTCTACATCCACATCAACTTCATCACGACCATATATGAAGATTTCCGAAACTTGTCTTGCCTTTGCTTCTATTGCATTCCTTTTATGGATTGTCTTGTGTGGTTACTTTATATTTCATTACTTGTTAACATTCAGAAGACATTTTAAATTAAAACAATCGACAAATGTCTCGAGGTTATACACATCATTAAGAACTATTCTAATTTGGGCCTTCTTTTACAATGAGTATAGACCACCAAGAGTCAACTTTGTTATTTATGATATATTGTCCTTACTTTTAAAGCTGTTTGTTATTGGACTTTTACAAAATCATGGTGTGGTACAAGTCACCATATTGATTATAATTACCGTGGTTGATATGTTTGCATTGTATGTATACAAGCCTTATTTTGTTAAAATATCATGGTGGTCACTGAAGGTTATGTTCCCAGTGGCTAGGTTTTTAATTTCCGTCTTGTGTATTCCATTTATTCGAGCACTAGATATCAATGAGTCGGTGAAAACGTACTTGGCTTACATCCAGTTGCTAATCAGTGCCATAGTGGTGATAATATTCAGCATACAATTAATCTATTGGTTTTTGAAAACATGTTTTTTAATTTTCAAAAAATTCAAGTATCGTCATGAAATTGAAAATGCCCTTAATCATCATATGGCATCGAGTGATAGTCTTGAAGAATTCCATCGTCAATTTGAGTACAAACCATTACAACCACCACCGTCATATAAAACACAAGTTCAATCTTTAGTGAAGAATGACGTAATGTCCAATGTCGATGATGAAGATCATGATCATGATGGGAATGGGGATGATGGGGATGAGGTTGATAATATTGTTCTTGCCAACCAGTACTTTGTCACTAAGGAAAACGGTGACGATGACAATGAATTAGAAGGAGATTATTATTATCGTAAGAAAAGTGAATTGATTTTGAAAAAGTTACATACTGGAAATGAAGTTCAATCAATTGTATCTAATTCTTCAATCTCGAATTTCCAACAGTTACAAAATGAATCCAATATGAGAAGAATCAAGAATGATTATAAAGTTAGAGAGGGAGATCAAATTTATAAGAAATATTTCACGGATGACTTGATTGATCCTGAAGTTAAAGAGCTCTGGGAGAGTAGAAAAGATAAATTAAATGTCAATGATATACCTGAATATGAAGGTAATTATAATAACGTTGCATTAACTAAAATCAAACATTTGATAAAGTCAAAGACATCTGGAAATGTCACTCCTCAAAAAGAAGTTGGATTTCATGTTGACAGACCGAAAAAGTTGGTTGTCAAAACCATGGATCAAATAAAACAACAGCAGCAGGAGCAAAATCAGCAATATCAAGGGAAAGAAGAAAGTTTACACTCAAGTGCATCGTCTACAAATTTAATATAATAACTAGGAAAAGGAAAAAGACTCGACGGTTGTATGTATTCTATAAATTAATAAATAACTATCTATGACTGGTCTATCTAGGATGATCAATTACTTTGATTTTTTGTTGGGTTTACTATCATCTTCCAAAGTTCTCTTTTTCACAATATTCTTGATCAATTTTTCATCATCAATAACTTTATAATCCTTCAATTCAAAACAATTCTTTAATGATTGATATTCTGATTTCAATATTATCTCCGCCATTTGTTTTCTTGATAAATTATTACTATCATATTGTTCAAATGACAAATTTGCAATTTCAGGATATTGACCTAATCGAATTTTCAAAATTTCTTGATAATTCTCCACAAACAGTTTCGTAACTTTCTTCGATTCAATCAATTGATAAACTTTACTGAATATTCTATGAATCGAATCTGAATTTGTATCTTTGTCAATGGATAAAATCACGGTTAATATCTGGATCAAAAATATTAATTCTATAATCACATCACCGGAATTAAACGCATCATATGAATCCAATATAATTTCTTCATTTTCTAATTTGAATTCTTCATTTACATATTCTAAAATTTCATGCAATTTTTCCTTGGTGACGTTATATTTGGTGATGAAATATGATTTTATAATGGATATGGGAATTTCACCAAATTCATAATTGGAGCCTTGAGATTCAACGTATCCGTATCTTCTTAAAAGTTCGGAATTTGGATGTTCGGAATAGATGTTGTAGACTTGTTCACCTTTAGAGATTTTCTTGATACTTGTCATGATTAGATCGATTTCTGAGTATATTAAAACTGCATTGTTGAGATGTGTATCAGCATTTAATGTATCTGCTAATGGTACCATTGACTTGTAATATTCCTCTTCCTCGTCATCATCGTCTTCTTGGTCATCATCGTCATCTTCATCTCCCTCCGCGATTTGTTTTCCATTTTCTTGGTTTGTTGCTTCTTCATTGACTATTGTCTTACGCTTCGGCACTTCAACATCAAAGGAATATGACATTATTATAGTAGCTATCTTATTATATTCATCAACAGACAATTCCCCTTGTAATTCCACAATTTTCAAATCATCGATAATTTTAATAATCTGATTATACATATTCAAATTATTCTCCTTACCGATTCTATCCAATATACAACTTGGTTCTAAATCCTTCAATTCTTGAATATTCCAAAAACTCAACTGATTGAATTCATCAGGGATAACATTAAAATAATCCTTCCATCGAGTACCAAACTTGTATTCATAACTTAATATAATAATCAAGGCGATCCATTGATCCAATGATTTCAAATTATCTTCAATATTAGGGTATTTTTCAATGAGGGAATTATTTACAAGATTAATCAAGATAGATCTCGGAAGGGTGAATAATTGTTCATTTGGTTCAATGTCTTCAGTTGCGATTATTCCTCGTCCTTGATTAGATGATCTATAATCGTGAATTGCAATTTTGGGAGATATTTTCACACCATTGGAGATTAACCATGTAAGAAATGATTTAGTATTGGTTGTAAATGTATCTTCCTCGTTCTGTAGTTGTTCTACCATAGTATTCCTTGTATCAAGTGTGGTTGTGTAGTTGTGTGGTTGTGAGTCCGTGTGTGTGTGTACTTGTTAAACTGATGATACTAAATAAAAAAAAAAAAATTTTTTTTTCCTTTCTTTTCTTACCCTTATTGTATTCAGAGAGAGAGTTAGAGTGAATGGAATAATAAGGAAATATTTAACTGCAAAAAAAAAGAAGTCAAACAAATGGCGAACCCAAAAAAAAAAATCACTACGAATTTATGATTCTATTTATATTGATAAAAAATAATTCAAACACAGCCTTACCCAGTATTATATTGCTATGATATGAGATGCCCGTAATGCATTAGTAAGCTAGTTTATACATTCATTAATTTGTTTGTTTGTTTATTTACTTTCGGGTTCGGAACTTCCCTCGTTGATTTTTTTTTTTTTGGTTCACCCAGAGAGAGAGAGGCTAAGAAAATTGATTATCCCCGGATATGTGTCACTTGCGATGTACCTCCGTTATTTTTCCGTTCTCTTAATTAAAATTATTATACTTCGGTTATTGCTGTGATAAAAATTACCTTCCCACGTTATAACCAGAGGAAATATTCCAAGGTTTGTATCACTAATTTAGACGGTTGCTAAAACCCTCCAAAAAAGAAATGAAAAAAAAAAAAACAAAAAAGAAATACAAAAAGAAATGCGATTGTTCTTTTTTGACGTTCATAACCCACCTTCTTTAAACCAAAGCAATCAAGGCGTCTCTTACATGTAGATCACGGATATATGCCAGGAAGCCTTGGTAGAATGGGGTTCATTCATCCTCGTGAAACATAAATAAAGATATCATGTGAATTCAAAAATCTAAATAATATTCGTTACATCATAAACATTGTACTACTTACAAATCATTAAACTAGTAGTACTTGATACTACTTCTTTGGTTTGCACTCGTTCTCGGTGAAACATTTAACATATATCTTACTTGGAGTCTTGGAATTCTCACTCTCACTCAATCGTCTTTTACGTATATAATCGTCATCACTGGTAGCCACGGCAAGCAAACTATCCGATTGGTTTAGTTTCAATTTCACCACACTTTCGGGTTCTTCTTCAGCTGATAAGAACTTTGGGAAATTCTTCATTCTCTTACGTTTGTCAAAATCCCAGAGACACACATGACCATCTGATCCACCTGTGAATAACGTGCCGTATTTCTTATTAAACGCAAGGGTATTCACAGGATACACCAAATCTACTCCAGTGTCCTTATCGTGATGACGATGACATTTGAATGTGAACCTGTTGGATTCGAGGAATTGTGGATCGGTGCTGAAATAATCCACTGATACTCTTCCATCTATCGTGGCCAATGCAAAACCTTCCTGGTTCGGGAAACTCTTGATATCCTTGATCTGATATTTCAAACCAGCTTCTCGTGTCTCCATTGGTGTGTCCAATTTCTTGAGATCATAAATCTCAATGATGTTCTTCTGCAATCCAAGAATTAAATGTGTGTCAGTAGTATCCATAGTGAATATCTTTCGCTTGTTGTTCAAGCTATTGTTATGATGATGGTACACATGACGTGGTTTCTGTTGTCTGGTGTCGATGATCTGCAACTTCCCATTGAACGACGACGCAATGATACTGGTATTATCCACCACACACAAATTATTTATCCCACCACTAATCTCCGATTCATCCACTTCAGACCCAATGTTCTTGCCCAATTTACAATTCTCAAAATCTAACTCACGGATCGATCCATCCAATAAACCAACGTACGGCGTAGGGTTTCTTGTATCATAGAGCATACACACAGGAACATCCGGGGTTTTGATTATGTTCAGTGGGTCTAATGTCGGTTGTTCATGGGCATGAGAGATGGAATGACATGAGTAGATGAATATCTCACTGGACCATGTGCTAACTAACAATTGGTTCTCGTCAATGGGGGAGAAACACAAGTCTGATATCGTATCCAAATGTTTCGGTGTTTTCAATTCAACAAATGGACTCATGGTTTGTATGTGTTCTGTTTTGGAGGGGGGATGAAAGGAAAGTAAAATTCGCTGCATCAGATTTTGTCATTCCATCAAGCGCGGAGTTGAGTTGAGTTGAGTTGAGTTTGTCACGTATTTTTGGTTTTTCTTAGTTGATGTATCACGTGAGATGCACATTACGTGGTGAATGTATTATCATAATGCTTACACTCAAGCTATGATTAACAAGGGGCTCTTCCGAAATATAGTTTATAATGAGCATAGTACAGTTTAGAGATACAACGATAGAGGATCTTAATAAACAGAAAGAACTTCCTTCTACTTACAAAACAACAGAGATACACACAACCTTAATTCCGAGTTTACTATGCCTCGTTTTGTTCAGTTTTGAATTGATGTTTTTTCTTTTTAGATCAGAAATTTGGGTATATTACTGGGTCTGTCATGCAGTTGAGTACTCAGACTGGTGCACAGCGATCTTGTCATCATTAAAAAGGAAAAAACCATCAATTCAAAACTGATCAATACATATGGGAACAACCTAGAAAGTTATATACTCTTCCTTTGGTTGATATATCTATTATTGAATTAGACAGAATTCAAATGATTCCTCTAGCTCGAATAACCTATATATCTTAATTGGTGTAGAGTGTTATTGTTAATGAGTTAAGAAAAGAAAGATGCATCCAAAAAAAGGAAAATTTTTCACACAACAAAAAAATAGAACAAGAATAATTGATGAGGTTTTTATATCACGAGAAGGTATTGAACCATTTACACGACTGGTGTTCTCTAATTAGGGCTTGAGGAATGTGTGTACACCACTAGCAAACATTCTGCATATGTTTCTTAATCATAGCTTCTATTAATTAACCTTAATATATTTCATCCAAATTGTCATTCAAGCCACTGCAATGGGAACATCATTATTTGTAGAACACCCTCATTTGTATAACTCATTATAACAATTGAAATTCAAAATATCTAAATCAACTTGACCAATTGAGATGAATTCAGTATTGGATATATTATCATCACCATTATTCAACCGTACCCAATTACAACCATGTTTATTTATATATAACAGTTTATCCACATCAACAGTTATCTTGAAAAATAACTTCTCTGAGTCGGGGTGACGCGAGACCAAGGATACTTTCTTTAAATGTTGAATATGATGAAATAATATCGTACTATATTGAGTATTTATTTCATTCCAATTGATTTGATCAATATTTATCTTGGATGATTTATCTTCTGAATCTAAAGATAAATCAAATATAGTTTCTTGTAAATTAATAATAAATTGATGGAAATTAATAGTATATTTATTTAAGATTGTATTTGTATCCGTATTATAAATCAAACAATTTATATTATAAATTCCATTAATATCTTGATTATTCCTATTTGATGATGTTGATCGATGGATGATTAATTCATTAATTATATTGATGAATAATTGATTAATATATTGATCTAAATTAGGATGTCGATTCTTATGGACTATTAAATTGAATGCGGTGAATTCATCGAATATTAGAGGATCATAGATATTGTTATAATATAAGATTTGATTTAACCAGACGGTTAGAAACTCCTTGAATGTTAATAAGAAGGTTTTTGTAGTTAATGGTAGTGTCATCTGTTGATTGGGAATACGATCAGTCGCCTCATGATTCCTCATGATTCCTCATGATTCGGGTTTTTTCTCTCTCTCTCTTCGATCTCCACTTTTATTCCCACCATCTTTACTTGTAGGGTGTTCACACTTTCGATAGTCCTAATATTCACATACATGTATATGTATTAATTGAGAATATATGATCGTTAGCATTAACAACATTGTCTTAAGTTATAATAATACTTAAGAAAAATGAATTTACAATCATGAAGTAATGATACATGTGTCACGTGCTCTATAGAATGTGACCAACAAATATGAATTCTACCCAATGAAAGAGTACTGATTTTGTGAAAAGTTTCTAAATTTGACAAATTAGTTACATAGAAAAATAATAATAAATAAATAAATAATAAACAATACAATAAACAATAGGAAAGTTATTGTTGGTTACCATATACAGTACATACGTCATATACAGTTTATTATAGTTTTTCTTGTGTGTTTACATTATTATTTATACATTCAACCTGTTGAGACTAAATTTAAACCTTAGCGAGAAACAGAGGGGTGGAGATGAATGATGATAGTTGAATAAACTTGAGGGGATAATGGTTTTTGTAGTTGTTGATGTTGTTAAAAATACTTCTATTCAATTCCATACTTTTCAAACTGTGGTGGAAATTTCAATTTATGAACTGAAATTGTGTAATCTCCGTTCATAACCTTCGCAGTAACAAACACACACATATAAATGAAATTCTTGTCTGTGCATTTCTTTGAGCGTTATCTTTTTTTTTGTTTATTATTAATGTGGTTGTTATTGGTAATAAGATACCCACGGCTTGACAACTTCTATATTTAATCAAAATATAAACAATTTATTGCGTTGTGTAACAGGCTTACAAATATTTAAAAATTTTTTAATCCACACATATACATATGGATGGGCTCAAAATCTAATAACATAGACATGTATTAGCCCCCTATTCTTGACTATGTTATCTTGTTTTTCTCCCCTTCTTCCGTCTATTTTATTCTCTGACCCCCTTTTTATAGTATTATTATTATTATTTACATGAATGATAAATATAGAACATTCATGGGAGACAAGGGAGACGAGTAGAGGGAATTGTTCATTGTATTCCTATTATCCCGAGTTGTCGTGTAAGATGACCACAGGGAAAGAAAAATTTTCCATTCTTTCTCTGTTGGTTACTAAATCATCTCAAGATGCAAAAATAAATATTACACAATAAATATTTTCCGTTAATTAAGAAGGTAAATTTTTCTTTTTTAGTAATAACACTTTTATGTGTAAGGAAAGAAAGTAAGGCTTAGGGTAGGTTGTTTTTCTCTTGTTCATATAAAAGGAGTTTAAGATTTCTTAAGATGCTTTTTTTTAAAAAAAAATTTAACCTTGTAGTATAGAATTCTTTTAAGGTTTCTCCTTATTTATTTAATCTTTAATATTTATTCACTTACATTCACTTACAGTCATATACTAATCCACCATCCACAATCCACAATGATTCCAGCCGTTCAAAATGATAAATCTTTATTAGAAGAACATAAATTCTACCAGAACAATGATCATTCTCTAGATTGTTTTGCTAGTTTACAAGAATTATTCAATTTCGATACTTTATTCAAGGTTGTTATTTTATCAATATTGTTTTATGCCTTGTATAAATTCATAAAGTTGATGGTATTCATTACTAGAAGTAAAAGAACAGTTACTAAAGAAAAAGTCCTTGAAAAATTGAGTCCTGTTTAAGCAAACATAGGAACTAAAAAAATTCAGCCACATTATTTTTTCTCCTTACTATCATTATCTATGTGAGCAAATCTACTACTACTGTATTATTAATAGCACAACAAGTAATATCAATTATTATCTATTCGTTCCTTATTACATTACTTACTTACTTGCTAATTACTTCATCTTCATCTTCGTCATCATTGCATCATTATTTTAATTATTATTATAGACAATTTTTATCACTTTCACTTTTCACTTTCTTTTTCGTCATTGGTTAATTAACCGTTGTTTCATATTTGTTTTATTATTGAATTTGTAAAATGTCATTACATTTTTCATTCATAGGGTTTTGATTTTCTTTTATTTCGGTTTAATATATATTATTAATACGTTATTCTTATACCTTCCGTAATAGTTATAATTAGAAGTTCTCTCAATGTTAGACAATTCCATTACTCGTAATAATGTATGTTGGGTTGGGTCATGAAATTTCTCTCTCTCTCTTGATATTAGATAAATATAATATATGGAACAATCTAATGTACGTTGTGTAATACTATTATGTAAGCATCATCCCTCACTCGTATATATTCCTTTCTATATTAATGTTTTTTGCCACTCTCTTAAAAATAGCAACCTCTAACAATGTAGAAGAAGAGTAACTGTTACAGTAACAAACTATACTTCCTTTGTATATTTAGAATATACAATCTATGGTTTGTATTAACACAATCTAGTATTGTGATAGAAGATCTGCGCTTTTTTTTTTCCTAGTTCATGTGGGTAATTTCCCGAACGATGCGAACAGGGCAATCGAGTCGACTGGATCCGATTAGATTATATTCGATTACATTCGTCCAAATAATCTGTACATCTCGGGGCGAGTTCTTACAATACACAGTGGTAGTAACCGAAACTGTATATGTATACTTCGTAATCTATATAATAGTTAGACTCTATATAGTAATATTATTCGTATAAATCATAGATAAATTGTGGAGTGGAGTGGGGGAGTTCGTATTAACTAAAAGAAACAATTTAATTAAATATAAAAAAGGGATCCCTTAACAATATAGCAACGTAGGAGGAAATGAAAAAAAATAATGATCCAATAAATCAAATAGATGAAGTTCTATCTCTCTTGCTCTGCGTATGTATATGTATAGATACCTTAGAATATCATATCCAAAGTACAACAAACACATAAAGCAGCAAGACAACCCATCAAACAAGATTCACTGCCACCAGAACGTGGTTGTTGTTGAACATACATAGGTTGTTGTTGTTGATAATGTGGTTGTTGTTGTTGATAATATTGACCCTGCGGTGGTCCTTGTTGATAATATCCCTGTTGTGGTTGTTGGTAATATCCTTGTTGTGGTTGTTGATGATGACTAAATACTCCTCTATCTTGTGTTTGTTGTGTATAGTTTGGTTGTCCTTGTGGGGCGTGGCTGCCTTGATTTCCATAATTTGGTGGTGGACCTGATGGTTTATCGAAATATTCGTTCTTTGACATAATTCCTATTCCTAATTGATTCCTATTTCTAATGGATTAGCTATAACACTGGTTGATTAATTGATGATTCTAATGGGAAAAGAAATGGTGAACAGGTTGAACAATTTTTTTTTTCTTTCTTTGTTTTTAATTTTCTTATTTATTAAAAATTGGTTATTATAAAATCAAGAATAAGTAGAAAAAATTTCTTGGTAAAAATTTAAAATGCGCAACAATTTTGTCACTCAAAAAAGAAAAGAAAAGTTGGTTGTCACACTTTTATTTTCCTTCAATGAGGCTATACTAGTTTAACTCTTCTGTCACCGCAGCAATTAATCTCCGTTATTTCTTTTTAATATTCTGGTATTTTCTTTTTTTGCAGTTATTTTATCATCATTGACACAGCCAACGATCATCTCACTTGTAATTACAGTACATGCATTAGTTATTAACTATACAAGAGGTTTAAAATTCCGATCTAGGCGTTATATTCTTACGAGAATACCAACTAATGAAATCTTTTAATGCCGATCTTACTCTTCTATTATCTTTATTAGGCAAGGCCACTTTAATAACACTTAAAAATCGGTCAATTTCTTTTTCATCTGCATGTGGCAAGGATCTAACTATTTCATTTAACCAGTTCATCGACATATCGAAATTAGGCACCACTACCAAAATCTTAATTATCAAATCATTAACATCTTGTTTAACGTCAGAATGGAATTTAAACAACAATCCATTGATTAATATTTTCAACAATTCCCCTCCTTGGTTATCCACCATTAAAAACTCTTGAATAGTTTGTCTTAATGGTGTGGTATCTCCCATTTCAAACAAAGAAATTGGTGGGTTGGGTAATCCCCATGATATTAAATCAATCATAAAATGCACACATGCTATAATTGGTTCAAATTCATTGACATAACTTAAAGTTAAATTGACTGATTTGAATATATTCTTTAATACTTCAACTTTAGGAATCAATTTAAAGGGGAAAAACATCAATAAATCATTAGTCATTCTGAAAAAATCCTCAATGACATCAGGAATACGTTTGAAATCCTCTTCAGTTTTCTTAGAAAATAATATTTCAAATACCGTGACACTTTGTTGAATACCAAATTCATAAATTGAATGTTTAATCTCTTCATTAGTATTATATTCATCACCAAATTCTCGAATCAATACTCCTGTAACCCAAAGATAACATCCAAATTGACTCTTTTGAAATCCTTGATGTAATAAATTGGCCATATCTGGTAATATTCTCGTCAAGAATAAACTACATGATCTAATAGCACTTTTCAACAATTTCATACATCTTTCACTAACAATTAATGACGTGCCAAATTTGTTCAAGATTTCTTTCGTCAAGGGCCATACTTTATCAATGAATAAATCAGCAATTGGATAATTTGGTTTATCCCAATCGGATTCTGGACATTTCAAAACATCAATAAATATACTAATAATCTCGATTTGATCAGCAATCAATTTATTCGTAGTATCATCTTGTGTTGACAGATGCAAAGTTTTACTCAATAATTCAATGGTTGGATCAATAAACATTTCTGTGGTCTTGTACATGTTTTCCCGGGGGATTTTGGCAATAACATGAGCTAATCCATCAGCCAATTCATAATTCGATTCAAGATCCATTTTATTCTTCACTTGTCCATACAACATATACAACTGTTCCAAATAATTAACCAACAATTCAGAACAATCTTGACAGAAATACATCAATGCATGTGAAGTGGCCATGATGATATCGTTATTATCACCAGCCACTTCAAACCCTTTAATAATATAATTCAATTGTGGTTCTAAGAATTCCGGGTTCTTGGCTGTCCATTGCGTGTATCTACCCAAAACTAATGTGGCAGCATATCGGATTTTAGGATGTTCAGGTAATTGAATCAAATATGACATAATAGTTGGTAAGATGGTTTTTTCATTCAAGGGAACTTCCTTAGCCATAGTTCTCATGGAAAATAATGGTGCTTCTAAATATTGCCAATGTCCCTGAGCATTGGAAATTATATGCTGGATTTGATCAAATGGAACTTGTAATGCTTTGGTGGCCCCAGTAACGGCACAACAATCTTTTAAAACATCACCCATATCATATCTAAATTCTTTAAATTTATCTTCTTGTTCTTTATCTCCATGGAACAAATCATTGTCATTATCAGCAATGGGATACGTCAAATGTTTGATGATCACCGAAATTAACAACAAATAAACATCACTGAATTCAGCTTTTGATTCTTGGAATTTGGGTAAAGTAATCAATTGTTTCAATTGGTACCAGAATTGGAACGTATACTTGACAATATCCAAATCTTCATCATATTTTGTACATTCCAAAATGATCAACACAAGGGGTTTGAAATGTTTGCTGTTTTTACCGATTAATGTACACCATGATTCTCCACATTCCACATATAATCTAGTTAATCCATCAACATATTCATCATCTTTTAATTTTTCCCCCATGAATTCACTCAATTTCAAAACCTGTTGATATAATGCATTGATAATATCATAATTTTCCAAATCTCTCGTCTCTCTCACAATGGTGATCAAACAATCGATGGCTTTTTCAAAACTATCATCATTTGATAAACTACCAAAAACCAAATTAACCAACGAATCAATCTGCAAGATCTGATCAATTGGGAATTCTTTAATCCAACTATTTAGACAATCCAAAATAGCACTATTCAAACCTAATGAATTGTTACTATTTGAATCGGTCAAATTCTTCAACAATAACAAAATCTGTTCCACATTATCATTAATCAATTCCTTTGTCCTACTGTTAAACTCTTCATCAGTTAAATTTGTTTTTTTAACATCCGATAACTCCTCCGGTAAAATCTTCAAGAAATCCAACAATATAAACACATTGGCTTGATCTTGATTTAATTGCGTCAAGATCTCGGCAATGGGTGATTTCCATGAAGTATATTGTAACAAAAAATGAGATAATGCAATAGATAATTGAGTTCTAATTAATTTTTCATTGGGTTGCTTATATTTAAGCATGATTTCAAGTAATGACCTCTTCAATAATTCATAATTTTCTACCCCTGAAAATTGACTAGATAAATCATAAATGATCTTTGATCTTAATGTTTGAGCAGCAAATAATTTCAACTGAATGTTATTGTTGGTAGTGTTATTCAATATTTCAAGAACAATTTGCCATGCTTCTGTTGATTTTTGGAAATTTTCTAAATAATGTGTCGCTGCCACCTTCTCATCTTGTGCTGCATTTGAATACATCGTCAGCAATGCTGAGTCTAGCTGATGAATAGATGCTTCCGATGACATGATTAATATTCTGGATGTATCTATGAATACGTGAGTATAATCTGATTGTCTTGAAATGGTTGACTTTTTCTTGCTAGTCAAAGTCTTTGCAAAAACAAAAAAAAAAATAAAAAATTATTTGTTTGGCGGGACAAGTCTATGGATGTTTGTGTGTGTACACGACAAAATCACGTGACATATGATTATAAATTTCTATACATTCTAATATAAATTACTACTCGTCATCTTCATCATCACTTATAACCAATCTTTTTCTCTTTGGTTGAGTACGTGATTCATCTACTTCATCTAACTTTCTCTTTGAAGTTTCAGCTTCCGACTCGATTTCTGATGTGTCTGACGTATTATCCAATACCTCATTTGCCTGTTGCAGTTGTAGTTGCAGTTGCAAGTCCCCCTCTTCCTCTTCATCATCATCACGAGTTGGTGATTTAGATGGTGATAGGTGACTCGAAACTTGTGTGCTTTCTATCTGCCCCTCTTCGTTATCACTTTCAGTGACAAATAACCCAACTTCTTCAACAGCTTTGGCAACAGAAATAGCAGTTTTAGTACCCCCATTCACCTTCAAATTCTTCCAAAGTGTTTGAATCTCAAGTAATTGTGCAGAAGTAGTAATACCACCCATATTATTGACTAATTCTCTCATTCTTTCTTCTCTTTCAAAAAATACCTTATCTTTTTCATCATCCGATTCATCATCTGAATCATTGATAAATTCAGCTGATTTGATCACTTGGGAATCATTATCATCATCATCCAAAAGACCATTGGGTATTCTTCTACGTCTAACGTGAGTTGGGTTGTTCTCATGGGATTTCTTCTTTGATTTCTTTTGTGAATCATCTTTAGACTTCTTCTTCCTTGCTTTGCCTCGTACTCCACCACCACCACCTTCGTCATGACGGTGTTTGTGTTTTTGCAGTGAGAGCAGCAATTGTCTTTCCAACTCATCTAGTTGATCCAATTGTGATACTGCAAAATTGGTTGAATTTGGATTTGCTTCCGTCTCAAAAGCAATCGATTCATCATCGGGATTATATTTACCATCATAATCAACGTCTTCTTCTTGTTGTTGTTCGTCGTATGCTGATTCTCTAGTACGTAAGAAAAACGACGGTGACTTATCATCTTCAAATAACACTGGTTGATTAGAATTCCATTTCTTGATCAAATCTTTTATTTTGGTCAAATGGTCTATTTCTACTGTGGTTGGTAACTCCGGATTTTCTTCTACAGTATAAGGTAAATCAAATCCGATTAATCTCATTAGTAAACGTAAATACCCGTTGTTGATGAATAATCGACGGTATTGGTTAGAACCATTCAACTCGATTATTGCCTCTGGGTCTAATATTCTATCATTTACCACTCTTTCCAATTCTGAAATTAACCAGTTTATCAAAGGTTGTTTTTCTTGAATATGCAATTGACTGATAAGGATCTTGATTTTTTCATCAAGTACAAAATCACGGACAAATTCTAATTCTTTTGCAAGTCTTGGACCACGAGATGAAGATTCATGTTCTGGTTTTTCATATAATTCACCCGTTGCGAGATACATTCTTGTTTCTGCATCTTCAAACCTGGGGAATAATAACTCAATAGGTAATGGGAATCTTTCCAAAGCAAGTTTAAACTTTTTCATGAAATAATAAATAAACTCTTCAACTTGTAATCTGATAGAGCTTCCCCTTTGTAAATAATCTCTTAATCGGTGAAGCAATTGCATGAAATCCAATCTGTATAACCCAGTATAATCTTTTCTCACCACAAACAATCGATGGAAATAATTCAAACATATCTTGATTTCTTGATCAGATAAATCTTCAAATCTAGACAAATACTTAATGTAAGTAGTCACAATAGCCTGATGGAAAAACCTGGCTTCAGTTTTGCTAAAGTCTAATTTACGCTCTTGAGTGATCTCTTTGGCACTGGATTCATCCATTTCCTCATCCGACGCATAGATCACCTCCCTTAATCTATCTTCAGTGGACTTGTCCAAATCATTAATTCTCTTTTGGCTCTTTTTATTACGTTTCCTTTTGGATTGGATATATAATTGAACGTCTTCGTTGACAAAACTTTCAAAAGCTTTCAATATAATGTGCACCACTGAAACCGACACTCGAAGATAATCTGGTGAATGTTTAGCTGCAGTTTGGGGTATTTGAATGATGATATTCATGAAATCTCTAAATGAAAACAATTTCCTGATAATCCCTTCAGCTAATTCTCGATCTATTTCATGTTGTGACATTTCATCCTCATTATCCAAATCACTTGCATCTCCTCTCCCCTTGTTCTTACTCTTTGAATTCTTACCAAATATAGAGTTTGAAATTTGTAACAACTCTCTAAAACAAATCATGGCCACGTGTAAGGAATTCCATCTTTTCAGGGTAAACGACTCTCTGAAATAACTAATAATCAAAACAAAGTTGACTTCACTTAATGCGGCTCCAACTGATCCATAATTCAATTCATGGTCTTGTGGGTTTAAACCAATTTTCTCTCTCTGATAACTCAAGAACCAGGAAATGACGTAAAAATAACTGGCAACGGATAATTCATCTATCATTGCCATATCGGATTGACTGGTTAATCTCGAACCCATACATTCAATCAAATTATTGAAACAACCACCAGATAAAAATTGTTCTATGAATGTAGACATGATATTTTGTCCAGAAATGTTGAGATACACTGGGGTTGTTGTTTTAACATAGTCGTCGGAATCATACTTGAAATAGTTGATTGATTTCCATTTCTTTGACTTGTCCAATTTTGCCATGGAACTATTGGCATTTATCAAAGCCTCTTGACCAGAAACAACAAACGATTTAGAATCTGACGATCTAATAGAAAGTAATGAACCAAAACGACCGTGTCTAGAAGATATGGTTTGTGTTTGAAGTTTCTTTTTCTTAGACTCTGTACTTATTAATTCTTGTAATTGCATCCCCAGTGTTGTTGTCACCGATTGAAGTGGCTGTGATGCATTAATTGCTTCTGGCACTGAATCGGAATCCAAACCAGTTCCTGGGGTTGTATTATTGTTGTTGTTGTTGTTAGTTGTTGATGAGGAAGAGATAGGGAATTCTTTCTTAACCAAGACATCCTTTGCCGGCATCCCTTTCACCATCAAGTAAATACATTCCAAACATATTTCGCCAAACATTTCTCTATCGAATTCTGTACCAAGGGAACCGGAAATTGTCAAAAGAAGCATCAAAACTTTATTCTTCTTGAACACTGACAACACATGGCTAATGGAAATATCATCTTGACTAACACCCACAGGCAAGTCTGATGCCAAAGCAGTTGATCCTTTGCCTGATGATTTCCCAGATATAGATTGGGTTGCTGGTTCGATAGCTAATAAATTCCGAATAAGGTACAATACTAATTTCAAGATCTGGTTATCACGTGGTTCACGATCTATTCTTGCCTTTGCAATAGTGGGTAACACTAATCTAATCACGGCTTTCAATAACTGTCCATTATTGTAGGTTAATATTTGCTTTTTATAAGTGACGTGAACTTTCTTGATATCAGAATAAAGTAATTTTTGACTTTCTGACAATTCTTTAGTGAATTCGACTGGCCAAGTTAACAATACTAGTAATTCAAGACATGCCAACATGGTTTTCTCGGTAGTTGTTTTGTTCGTGATGGTTTGTTTCTGCTGCATTTTATTCTCCCATTGACACAAGATAACTAATAAATCATTCGGCACAAGCCCGGTCTCAGCACAAGCCATGGCCACTTCATAGTTGTTTTTCTTTTCATCAACTGCTCTAATCCATCGTTTAATATCTTTAAGGCACGCGAGAGCATCGTGTCCTAGTTTATACGGTGGTGGTTGAATATCTGAAGTATGATCTGGTCCTCCCAACGCAGAGACTAATACCGAGATATGTGCTTTCAATAGTTTTTGAGCTTGTGTTTCATTTGGTTTCAATGTACTTGTTAATACCCTTATTCTGTCTTCTTCGGGTTCCTCGAGCTCCCCGTCTGAATTGAGTTGAACTTCTTGTTGTTGACCTGAGGTGTGTCCCTGTTGTTGTTGTTGCTCTTCATCGCTATAATCTATGAAACCCTCTAAATCTTCGGCATCATAATAGTCATCCCTTTCGGACTCTGATCCACTAGAACTCATAATTGTTGTTGGTGTGAATAAAGTATGGCTAATGTGATTTAGTTTGTTGTTTTTCTTTTAGTATTTTTTATTTTATTTTTTTTTCATTTTGGAATTGTTACGCGCTGATAAACAACGCGTCTGTTGCAACAGATGGATCGTGATCCACCAAATCATTCACTAAATATACAATAGACTTGAAGCCTTCAGAGCAAAGTAGTATTGAGAGATTATATGAATGATATGTATTCAAATAAACTTACTGCTGTTGTATTGTAACAGATCACTCTGACGTCAACATCACTTGTGGTTTACAACTTTATTCAATATGCAGGTCTCTTTGAACAAAGAATATTCCCGTCGGAGCGGAGTTCCGCCTTTTCCCAGCCGAACAGACAAACCATTTCTGCTTTTTTGTTGAATAGACAAATTTACTCACCCCCAGTTTTAATTTTTTTTTTTTTTTTTTTTTAAGTATTTGATTTTTCTAGAACAAAAATAAAAAATCAGCCAAGTTGGTTCATGCAACGATCGCTATATCACACATTATCAAGAATGGCAAGGGGAACAATTTCAGGAAAGCCAATCAAAAGCGCTGGATGTTTAATCATCGGAGACGAAATATTAAATGGTAAGATTCTAGATACCAATTCATACAATTTTGCTAGATTTTGTTTTAATGATTTATCGATTCCTTTGAAGAGAACCATTGTGTGTGGAGACAATGAACAAGATATAAAAGAGTGTCTTGGTGCGTTGATGAAAGATGATTTGGATTTCATAGTGACATCGGGAGGATTAGGAAGTACCCATGATGATATTACCTATGAAGCGATCAGTAATTTTTTCAACATCGATTGCAAATTAGATCAGGAAGTTGTCGAACGAATGAATTCGATTCGCGGGGATTATCTTGGGAAATTGAACCCTGAGCAGAAGAATGCGTTTTACAGAATGGCTACTATCCCGTCTGCTGCACCATCCAACCCTTCCGTAAAAGTGGAAAAATATTTTATGGATGACAAATTATGGTTCCCAATAGTTGAGATCAATGAACAGACGTACATTCTTCCAGGGGTACCACAGTTGTTCACCCAGTTAATCCAAGATATGAAACCAATGTTACAGGAAAGAGCCGTTTCTTCTAATTTGACCAGAAGATATGTACTTACCAAAACCGGAGAGACTCAATTGGCTCCATTTTTAACTAGATTGCAACACCAATGTGATGAGAAATATGGCGCAGGTATTTTAAAGCTAGGAAGTTATCCACATATGAATTTGCATGTCAACACAATAAGTGTGATTGGTAAGAACTTGGACAAGGAACAATTGGATTGGGTTGTCAAGTCATTGATTGAAAACATTGGTGGAGATGCCAAAGAAATAAGTCAAGAACAAGAAGATGAAATTAGTAAATAAATACGCAAGTAAATATACATCATTAGAAAGAGTTTGCTTTTGTGTATGTGTGTGTGTGTGAGACAGAGAAAGGCACAATACTTCAAAAGAACACTGACTTCTAGAACATTTAAACTTGAAATGCAATAGCTGCAATTATTTATTATTTATGTCAAACGCCACCTTCCCTTAGCTGGTCACCCATTTTTCAAAACCAAAAAGGGACATGCAAGGTGACCCACCACGTCCAAAAATAGGCTGAGCTTGGAAATGAAACAAGATGCCCTTTTATTTTTCGAGAGAGAGAAAGTTCATTGTTTTGATGGATACAACTTACGACGAAACTCAATGCTTCAAATCAATATGATTCGAAATATGGAGTTGGATTGTTTTGCATTATTTTTCTTTGCCGTAGATCACATAAAATTCTGTTACATATGTTTTATAAGCATGGGACGAACACAGACACGGCCACGCGTAGGAAAATATTTTTTTTTTATGTATATGCACTTGCATTTGAGGTTCTCCACTGTCATTGTTTATTTTTTTGGTCTAAGTTCGCAACACAATCACGCTATTATTTTCCCTCGTCTCTTTCTTTTTTCGCAGTACTTTAGATCATTTGTTTACATTCCAACTATTTTGTGTTCCCAATTGTTTGTAAATTAGTTGGGATTTACTGTTTCGTCGTGAAATTTGTTTAGTCACCCCAAAAACAGGAATACCGTGATCACAATCAAAAATAACAGAAATTAGGAAGAGAAAAAGAATACAAAAGCACTTTTTTTGTGGTTTACGAATGTGATCCAGGAACCATGCGACCGTGGACAAATAAAAAATAGAAAACGTTTTACTTAAGGGACCAAAAAGAAAAAAAAATCACCAAACCATCACAGCAAAATGGGGCCTGTCCAGTAAGATCAATGCATTTACCATGTGAAATCACAACTATCTTATGAGAATAACCCAATGGAGGTTTAGACAATTTTAATGTTCTTCAAACTTGTAGAATTGACGATTGTCGAAGAGATAAATTAATGACGAGTAAAAAAAACAAACCCACTCACATACACCTGAAATTCGGAAATGTGGTTTACCCAGGTATACGCTATGTTGGATGCGCATTGGAATTTCAGAAATAATATTATTATTATTGTTTTCTTTTTTGTTTTTGCATTAAAAGTAGATTTGCAATAATAGAGTGACAAAAAAAAATTTTTAGTTTGTTTTAAATAATCACAGAGACGTTTTCTACCACATGGACAAAGGTACTAGTTTGTCCTCCTCCCAACAAAAATATATAAATAATGGTCAATTGAACCTTTGGTTGTAAAATTTTTTTTGTTTCTTTTTTGGTTTGGATTCCCTTTTCTTTCAAATTATTTGTATTCACATCAACTAACGATTCAACCATGAGAAAGACTACTTTATTTTTTTCCCTTTTGCAAATTGCTCTTGCTGCCAAACGTGCTGACGAAAACTGTAACGAGCATTGTGGAAACGCTTTGTCTAAACAAAATGCCTGTGGTGGTTCTGGTACTAGTAACTCTGGTACTGAAGCTTCTACCTTGAAATGTTTATGTAACGACGTCTCATACTGGTCTGAATTAGCCCAATGTAACTGTTCTAACTATGATGCTGGTACTACTGCTGAAGAACTTAGAAGTTACTACTGTGGAGTTGGAATTTCTGGTTCCGGTTCTGGTTCTGGTTCTGGTTC
Organism: Candida tetrigidarum; assembly: GCA_030557055.1. Taxonomy (NCBI): domain Eukaryota; kingdom Fungi; phylum Ascomycota; class Pichiomycetes; order Serinales; family Debaryomycetaceae; genus Candida; species Candida tetrigidarum. The sequence continues at coordinate 43,630 of JAKTVF010000042.1, forward strand.
TTCTTCTTCCTCAAGTGGTTCTTCTTCTGCTGCTGCTAAAACTGCTGTTGCTGCAGCCGCTAATGGTTCATCTAGCTCATCATCCACTTCTACTTCAGATGCCGGTGCTGACAAGACCACTACTGATTCTTCTGACAAAACCGACGCTGCTGGATCCAACACCGATTCCACTGCTTCTGACAACACTGATGCTGCTGGTTCCAACACTGATTCTACTGCTTCTGACAAGACCGATGCTGCTGGATCTAACACCGACTCTACTGCTTCTGATGGTTCCAACACTGATGCCACTGCTTCTGATGGTTCCAACGGTTCAAGTGAAACTGGTTCTGACTCCGGTTCCAATGCTTCTGAAACTGATTCTAACTCAGACTCTAACGCTTCCGAAACTGGTTCTGATGCTAATGCTTCTGAAACTGGTTCTGACTCTGGTTCAAGTGAAACGGATTCTGATGCTAACGCAAGTGAAACTGGTGCTGATGCTAGTGGTTCAGAAACCGGTTCCGATTCCAATGCTTCTGAAACTGAATCTGATGCCAATGCAAGTGAAACCGATGCTGATGCTAGTGGCTCCGAAACTGGTGCTGATGCCAATGCTTCCGAAACTGGTGCTGATGCCAACGCTTCTGAAACTGAATCAGACTCCAATGCCTCCGAAACTGAATCAGACTCCAACGCTTCTGAAACCGGTGCTGATGCCAGTGGTTCTGAATCTGGATCTGACTCTAACGCAAGCGAAACTACTGATGGTGAATCATCTAGTTCATCCGATTCTAACTCCGGTGCCATGGTTGGTGGATCTAGTCACAACTCCAGTGCTTGTTGGACCACTACTGTTACCACCACTGCTAGAGCTGGTGCTTCAACTATCCCAGCCTTAGCTGCTGGTTCATTGATTGCCTTGGTTTTGAACATGTTGTAAGCTCTATAATCCCATTCATTGATTGTTTTTCCCACCTTATAGTTCTTTTTTTAATCCGTTTGTTTAGATTTTCGTAACGTAATATATATTATTTATTATTGAATAATTTGAGTTGTATGGAAATGTAGATACACGTACATTCTACATCTTAATCTCCACCTCCTCCGCCACAACCGCCCCCACTACCACCACAGGCTGATCCAGTATCACTCACACAACTCGATCCTCCTCCAGCTGCGCATCCCGCGAAATTACAACAAGTGCCGTTGCTGCTAATACAATTGGCACTCACTGAAGTACACGTACCATTCCCATACAATAAACAATGGTGTTCTTCTACCGGGGCATATGGCACAACAACATAATTGGTCGTCGGATAGTTATAACTCCAAGCAACTTCTTTCTTGCCACGATTTTTAATCGCCTTCTCAGTTGGCAATTTGATACTGTTGTGAGTACTAATATGAGTTAAACCTTCGTCTGGAGCAAATAAAGGATTCTGTTTCCTTTGCAATTCTTCTTGGGCAAACTTTGCTTTGGTATTGAAAATGCTTTTTATGAGACCCTTTTTGGTTGCAGCTCTTAGATTGGTACAATACAAACAATAACAAATCGAATAATCATCCCTGAACATCAGTTTGTATTTTTTACATGTAAGACTGAATGCTTCATCTAATCTCCCTTCATCGATTTTATCATCATGATCTATCACCAAATGACATGGGGAGGATTTACAATCACGGAAATATCCATACATTGTTAACTGATGTGTATGCCATATTAAATCAATGTCAAGACATGGTACAAGCATGGGTTTGCGACGTCTCTCTTCAGTTAACATTTTGAAAAACCTTTGATACCGCAAAATGGATTCATCCAATGTTTTATGGATTATTGGAGAATGCAACCAGTCCAATTTGTTCATCTTTTGAACAAACCTTTCCTGTCGAAACACACAACCAACCAAATCTTCACCAATTTGTACTCCATTCCGTACTGTCAGACTTATGTAATTGTATTGCAAATAATTTCTCAATATTATTCTTCTTCTTTTAGCATCACGGGGTGTCTTATTTTCTATCCCCTCGATATATGTAACAATATTATCACCTCTACTGACATCGGCATTGATAACAGTTTGGGATATATCATTGTTTATCAAATCTTGTCTCCTTCCTTGGTATCGTGGATCACAAAGGATGCTGGAGAAATATTTATATATCCCTGGGAAAGGAACGGCACTGAGCGCATCGGCATATAAATGAAGACGCCTAATCTCTTCATGATTCACTTCGGCAAAACCAGCACACAAGCAAACATTTCTCAGAGTATAGAATTTAGGACTATAACAAAAGGTATAATTGAATCTCGAATTTTTTGCCTGGAAATATGGACTTGCAAACCCACCACCTTTACCATCAGTGATACGTACTTCTCCAGTTAAAGCTTCATTACATTGAGGACAAAATATTTGAACACGATACTTGTGAGTCAATTCAAACTCAAAAGTATGCTCAGCTCTCTCAAAATTATTCAACAATAACAAATAATTCTTCTGGTACTCATCTGGAACACGAAACTCAAAAGTATGATTATCGATAAATTGACTGATCTTCTGCAAGGGAAATGGGTAGTTTGCAAAATGAAGTATCTTATTTCTCATGCAAGTATCATAAAATGTCTTTGGGTTGAGTAAGAATGCGTGCCAGACCATAATAACATCCAAAGGAGGTAATACGTGATACATCGTATCAATAAATTTCGAATTCTTGTCATTGGCTTTCCTGAAAGTATTTATTTCGTTGATCATCTCAGGGTAATCACCAGCACCATATTGTTTCAACGCAGATACAAATATCACAAATCTTCGAACAGCAATTGTGACTAAACATTGCCACAGCTTTTCTCGATATTGATCAAACTCGTTACCTTCATCTTCATCACCATCGTGAATATTGGGAACTAAATTGTTCTTCATTACTTCAAATGCTTTTAATAACTTCAAATGAGCAACGACTTCTGGTTTCGAAGGCATAAACTTGGGTGGAGCAACCACGTTTGTGTCGACAATAAGGTCAGAAGCAGTGGAAACATATCTGTAATGCAGGAAATCTGTGTTCTTGGAAGAATTAAGTATATCAATAAACTCCATCATTTGGCTTGGAGGACTGGTATACCAAAAATTTCTTTGAGATAATCTTGAGAGCGTTTCATGATGGTTTTATACCTTGGTAATCTTTGGGAGACACGTGTGTTCTAGTCAGATTAGCGAGATTAGTTGTTTATATTTTTGGAGAACGGGGGGAGTAAGAGTTGGTAAAATAGACTAAATAATGCATTTACGAACTTTTATACATACATATAAGGCTTATGTAAGCAGTGGAAATATTTCTTGGCCATCTAAAAATTTGGTGTAGTTATGTGTAATTTAGGACAATTTCCATTTGAAGCAAGAACACCATGCTAGAAATATGTCCCTACTCGAGTTAAGTTCCTCTATTTCATTGGGTTCTATTTAAAAAAAAAAATATCATTGTTTTAGTCCAAACCTACTTACTTACCAGAATTGCGCAATAACGAATATTCGTCTCTCTGCGTGTTACCCAGTACATTAGTCAACTGGTCTATCAATTCACCAAAACGTACATCTTTATGTTGTTGCTGTATTGACGTAATGACTTCTTTAAAATCAAACGAGCCCCATTTATATGGATCTTTCTCCACCTCACTTTCACTATGGTCTCTATAATAGCCCTGGGTTAAACCGTCCCAATCGATACCATTGATCGATTTATAACCAAGTGATTTAATTTTTTTAAGCGACCAGTCTATTGTGGAATCGGACATCTTACTAACACGATGTTTAACTTCATCGTGAGCAATTTTCTTCCACTTGTAACGACATTGGATACGAGATCTCTTGCCATTCATTCGTTCACTTACAATTGTCCAATTGATATTCTGTAACTGGTTCTCAGTGTCCATTACTTGGGAGCTTGTCAACTGCGTCATTAGTTCAGTGACTATACGAATCAATTGATCTTCTTCCTCCTGTGACCACCTATTCAGGGTTCGTTTATTGCCACACTTGACATAATTTCTCCATCTATCACGACAATCTTCAGGCATTCTCCCCAAGATTTCCCCAACTTGTTTCCATTTATTGTTGTGCATTAATGCCAAATCGTCCAATTTCTTATCTTCTTCAGGAGTCCAGATAGCCCTCACGTCAAAGATATGGAATTTTCTTCTGATATGTTTGTAAATGGACGAACTTGTTCTATAAGGCAAGATCTGATACACTCTATTCCAAAAATGATCTTTTTTTCTTTCTGTTGTCCATACCCTTGCACAAAGATCTTCTCGTGTCATATCATGAAGATGACAATATCCTGCAAAGTAATATGCCACTAGCTCTTCTTCTTCGGGTGAAAATGGACGCGGTTTGTTTCTCTCTTCAGGTGTTACATTTTCATCATACCATGCTGTTAATTTGCCACAAACTTCGCCAACCAATGAATCCACATTCTTAAGTTTGGAAAAATCAACTTTGGGAAGTTCGAGCTGTTCCTTTGGCTCACTTCTTTTACGTTTCTTTTTAACGGGTTCAACTGAAGTTGATTCAGGGGTGGGTTCTTCAGTTTGAAGTTGTGTGGAAATCGTCGTATCATCTAAGTGAGGTTGTTCTCCAACAATATCTAGCTCATTAATTAATAATTCATCAGCTACCTCAGTTCCCAACTCAATCTCTTTCTCGTGGTTTTGTTCGACTTCCTCCACTTCCTCTTCTTCCACCTCTTCTTCCTCTTCTTCTTCTTCTACTACTTGTTCAATATTATCATTCTCTTTAGTTCTATGCAGATGACTCTTACTATCCTTCTTATTCTTCTTCTCTTTCTTTTTCTTCTTTTTGCTCTTCTTCTTCTCGGATTTATCAGACTTTTTCTTCTTTTTCAGAACATTCTCTTCCACAACTGGTTCAGTGGCCATGAACTTATCATTAAGAAACCCAGTCCATTGAGCAAATTCATAATCAACACCATCATCAACGTCAACGTCAACATCAACATGGGCATCCTCCGAAGAATGTTTTCTTTTCTTTTTATTTTCAACAGCGGTGGTATCGAATGCCCCATTGACGATTTTCATCATCGCAGCTTCGACTGCGTCATTTATTTGATCATTTGGAGTTGTTTCGTCATCTGATTTCTGGATTGAGCGCATTAAATCCTGATCTTTCTTCAGTCCAACCATTTGCAACAAGGCTGATTATGAGATGATTACCCGACTGAAAATTTTTTTATTTTTTTTTTTTTAGTAAGCTTTACGAAATACATTCTACACATCGCCTAAAAAAAAAAAGAGAGAGAGAAATAATTATTGTGCAGTTCTGCTCACGTTTGGTCGTGCACGTGACGAATATGGACTATTGCGTTCCTTTGTTATCTTCGACCTGTTACATGTCAATTTTTTCGATTGTATAAGGTGTTGTAGGTTTAGGTGTTGTTTTTTTTAAAAAAAGGGGGTCTCGGACATAACAACATAAGCTAGTAAAATTCATTTCCACAAAACCCCATATTTCATTCTAATTTGGTTACTAATTTTTGGTAAAATTCAAAACATGTTTTCAACTGGATTGTTTTATCACGTGTGTCCTACACGACTACAACAATTTTAAAGACCACGGAAGATTAACATAAAAAAAAAGAAAAGAAAAGAAAAAAATGGGGTTTACTGGATTTAACATTTCGAGCACTTTTGCAACTCCGCAGGAATTAATTATATACCCAGTTGATGGCAAACTCGTATATAAGATTCGGAGTTTTATACCGCGGGTTTGTCATATCCCACATGATATTCTGTAGTAGTTCCCCATATTTTTCTACATTCATCCAGGGGAAGAGGAGTAGGTAATCTTACGATACAAAATACAAGTCACAGGAGTTGGAACCAATGACTTGTGATCTGGTGTCATTATTATTTATTCCTCATCATCATCATCCTCTTCTTCTTCTTCTGCTACTTCTTTTTTAAAAAAATGGGGTGATTTGGTATTCGTAACTTCTTGGTGAATCGTTTCGCTAATTTCCATAGAGGAGAATTCACATGTTTTTTTCCGGCCTCGGTTTCAAAGAAAAAAAATTCTCTCGGTCGAATTAGTACGAATAGTGCGTTTCAGTGGCGGTGGGGGGCTCCAACTACGAACAATTTTTTTTTTCTTGCCCCGCCATCCAGAATAGGACAACTGCGTCTGCCAAACATTTTGTCACATGCGAAAAAAAAACATCCAAAAGAAACGAAAAGAAATACCCAATGCGTACAATATAAGCTTTGTGACACCTATAAACAGATGATGGAAAATTTCACAGTTACGTACAGAAAAATCATACAATACACATTACCCCCCACAAATTTAGACCAGATATATAAAGGTGCTGATATAATTCATAGTTCGAAAACTTTTTTCCTATACATATTATTACTTTTTTTTTTCTTTTATTCTTATTTATTTTAACTAACTTTGTTTATTAATTAGTTTCTTTGCATACTTACAAAACTAAAGATAACAATTACAACGTCCATCATGCCTACCGAACTTCAAAAAGAAAGAGAACAAATCAAATTCAACCCTAAGGAATTAAACTACTTCTTGGAAGGATCCCAAGAAAGATCCGAAATTGTCAGCAACATGGTTGAACAAATGGAAAAAGATCCAGTCTTGAAAGTCGATGCTTCTTACTACGACTTGACCAAAGAACAACAAAGAGAAGTCACTGCTAAGAAAATCAACAGAATTGGTAGATACTTTGAAAACGAATACCCAGACCAACAAGCTCAAAGATTATCCGTCCTCGGTGTTTTCGACCCACAAGTCTTCACCAGAATTGGTGTCAATCTTGGTTTATTCGTTTCCTGTGTCCGTGGGAACGGTACCAACTCCCAATTTTTCTACTGGACCATCAACAAAGGTATCGACAAGTTGAGAGGTATCTATGGTTGTTTCGGTATGACCGAATTGGCCCACGGTTCCAACGTCCAAGGTATTGAAACCACTGCTACTTTTGATGAAGACACCGACGAATTTGTCATCAACACCCCACACATTGGTGCCACCAAATGGTGGATTGGTGGTGCTGCCCACTCTGCTACCCATTGTTCTGTTTACGCCAGATTGAAGATCAAAGGAAAGGATTACGGTGTCAAGACTTTTGTTGTCCCATTGAGAGACTCCAACCACGATCTTATGCCAGGTATCTCTGTTGGTGATATTGGTGCCAAGATGGGTAGAGATGGTATTGATAACGGTTGGATCCAATTCTCCAACGTCAGAATCCCAAGATACTACATGTTGCAAAAATACTGTAAAGTTTCCCGTGATGGTGAAGTCACCATGCCACCATCTGAACAATTGTCCTATTCCGCTTTGATTGGTGGTAGAGTTACCATGATGATGGATTCTTACAGAATGACCAGTAGATTCATCACCATTGCCTTGAGATATGCTATTGCCAGAAGACAATTCAAACAAAAGGACTCTGATGCCCTTGAAACCAAATTGATTGATTACCCATTGCATCAAAAGAGATTATTCCCATACTTGGCTGCTGCTTACTTGTTCTCCCAAGGTGCTTTGTACTTGGAACAAACCATGAACTCAACCAACGATAGATTAGAAGATGCTGTTGCCAGTGGTGAAAAAGCTGAAATCGACGCTGCCATTGTCGAATCCAAGAAGTTGTTTGTTGCTTCTGGTTGTTTGAAATCCACCTGTACTTGGTTGACTGCCGACGCTATTGATGAATGTCGTCAAGCTTGTGGTGGTCACGGTTACTCCGCATACAACGGTTTCGGTAAAGCTTACTCCGATTGGGTTGTCCAATGTACCTGGGAAGGTGATAACAACATCTTGGCTATGAACGTTGCCAAACCAATGGTTAGAGAATTGTTGCAACAACCAGAACAAAAAGGTTTGGTTATCTCCAGTGTTGAAGACTTGAACGACCCAGCTAAATTGGTTAAAGCTTTTGACCATGCTCTTTCTGGTTTGGCCAGAGACATTGGTGCTGTTGCTGAAACAAAGGGTTACGATGTTGCTGGTCCAAGTTTGGTCTTGGTTTCCAAATTGAATGCCCACAGATTCTTGATTGACGGTTTCTTCAAGCGTGTCAACTCAGAATGGGCTGACGTTTTGAAACCATTAGGTTTCTTGTATGCTGACTGGATCTTGACCAACTTTGGTGCTACTTTCTTGGCATACGGTATTATTACCCCAGAAGTTTCCAGAAAGATTTCTTCCGAACATTTCCCAAGCTTGTGTGAAAAGGTCAGACCAAACGTTGTTGGTTTAACTGATGGTTTCAACTTGTCTGACATGATGGTCAATGCTGCTATTGGTAGATACGATGGTAACGTCTATGAAAACTACTTTGAAACTGTCAAATCCTTGAACCCACCAGAAAACACCAAGGCTCCATACTCCAAATTGTTAGAAGATATGTTGAACCGTCCAGACCTTGACGTTAGAGAAAGAGGTGAAAAATCCGACGAAACTGCTGAAATCTTATCCAGTTAATCGTGTGTGCTGCTGATACTAGCCACTAGGTTTTGATAATCTGGATGTGGCTTTTATTTTTTAGTAGTAGTACTGCAACTAACTAATTTGGTTCTTTATTTTTATATTGTTAGGTATTTTCTTTTTATCTTAATCATTCTTATTATTCTTATTATTATATGTAACGACATTTCATTATTATTAACTTATATGTAAGTCTTGCGTAGTCTTCTCTTGTATACTGTCGAATCCTTAGATATTATTGTGTGGTATTTCCATTGATTCTGGAATTTCCTTAAATTTGTTTTCTTTTTTGATTTCAGTGACCTTGGATATTGGTTATGTTGTTGTTGCACAATTAAATTATACAAACACACAAAAAAGGAAAGACTGTATAAAATGTATACCTTGCATATCAACTATTCCAAAGATATACAATACATATATATATATAAACAATAAGAACCTTCTTCCCTGGGTGGAGTAGTTTTTCATTTATTTTTTAGTTTTCATTGAACCCCTAATTAGCTAAGAATGATGCAACATTTTACTTTAGTCTTACTATTGCAGTTGTCAAAATTCATCACTTGTTATGTTACTCCACCATCTGAACCCTTTGTCTTAGCAGCATATGATCCTGATCATAGTGAAGAGGTCCATCATATTCTACACTCATCTGTTGAGAAGGTTAAACACGAAGACGCAAAAGTTTTCATTTGTGATCATGATGATGTTGAATCAAACAATTTTCTTGAAGGTAGAATATTGGCTAATTCGTCATATAAGATTGACAATTTGAATGCACTGTTTATCCGTGTTGATCGATTCACCCATCGTTTGAAACTTTGTCCCAACGGTATTTCATCTAATGGATTTACAATCAAAAAGGGGTTGTTATACTACGAGAACTGTGACACTTGGACACTTTGTTATGATGCAGAAGATGATATTTCTTATATTTACCAAGGCACCAAGGATGAAAATGGACGGTTCTGTTCTGATGATAATTCAGAAAAGATTGTCTTGAAGGCTCTTGGAAAGTATGATGCCAGTGGTGCTATCCCTAATTATCCTCTTTATAACAATATTGAATAGGACAAATTAATGAAAATAATCAAAAATAGGAAATTACATTTGCAACTTGTCGAACGAACAAATGAAGAGTTTTGCGTCGTTGCGTACATACAATTTATGTGTAGGACGTGTACGATAGCAATAAATAAATACGTAAAAAAACTATCACAGAATAATATAAGCGAATTTATCAAAAAGAGACATATGAAATTCTACTTTACCTGTTTCTCTTAAGAGTGTGTTTGTGTTTATTCTCTTTTATATACCAATGAGTAGCTATTTCTCCCAATATTTTCCGGGACGAAACCTAATAAACAATGATCATAATAACGGGACTGCAGTCATAAAAGAAACCAACGACAGCAATAGCAACAACGAATCGTCGTCACCATTATTTATCAAGAATCTTACTATATTCAACCCAACCTTCGTGTCAACCAAGGAAGAATCCAATGAAGAGTTATATAAACAGATAATTACGTTTCTACAATATGACGATGACACCACCCAAAAGATTCCCCAGCTTGAGCAATTGAAACTAATAGGGTTAATGCGAGGAGTGTTTTCACTTGGTGATAATTTTAATAGTTCAGAGAATAACCCAACCATTGTCAAATCATCTCATGCTTCAACAATAATGGTTAAATTAGAAAAGGATTATTTCTTGATTTGCAATGTTGAGAATGTCTCGAGAGATATAGTTGATGTGGTTAATGAACAACTCCTGAAGTTGGTTCGACAAATGCATGAATATTTTGAATTATTCAACAACTCATTAACAAGCGTCCACCAAAATTCTGAATATCCAGAGTTTCAACGGGTATTGGCATCATTCTGGGGGAATTTCTTGAAACAGTTTAATTTACAACAGTTGAAACTACCCAAACTATCACATTCTTGGTTGAATACCATGAATTACCAAGGGTTCTTGGGATTATCGACGTTCACAAAATATAAAAAATCATCAATTACCATTAATACCCAAATTCATGAAGATATTGAATCGTTAATCAGCGGAAATGAAAACATACACGGAGTTATTGTGAATTATTTCAATAGAAAGATGCCCAAACGACATGGATTGATATACACGAACCCCAAATTTGTCAACAACGAAGGATTAATCAATATCTATAATTGGCTAGAGTATAATGAGTACCACCAAACATTGGAAACTCTCAAGAGTGATGATGGTGGAAGAGAACAATGTCTAACGAGTAATTTGCCAGGAAATTCAATTGATGAAATTAATAGTTCTGGGTTTGATATTGGTCTGGGATTGAAAGCATTAAATCCAGTGAATTTAACCAACACATTGGTTATTTCCCCATTAAATTATACGGTTTCCAGTGTTATGGAAGGTGCAAATGCATCCAAGAATTGGATAGCGATGCCTCAAATTTTCAAAAATATAACTTTGAGAAACAACGACGACCAAGAACAAATAGCAGCATCGAATCCAAATGGAGAAATCCCTAACGAGGAGGGCATACCCCAAGCAGAACAAGAGACGGAAGAAGAAGAAGAAGAGGAGGAGGAATATTTGGGAGAGTTCATTATTGGTTTACAATCCGATGGAAATATTCTGAAAAAGACCGTCTATTTAAAGTCAACTGAAGGTGATTTAGGTCAATATCAGTTAGTTATCCTTACCAAGGGTGACTATTATATTTCTTTGATCATTGATTCTAATGAGACACAAATGGATATCCCTACATTTTATACCTCCTTGCAAACAGATATATTCATTCCAATTATTGAACAGCTAGAGACGATGATGCTTAATGGAAGTATTTTACAGTCCAGTATTACTTCTCTAAAAACATTGTATCTTCCCAGTGAGATTGATCAGGAGTTTTTCTATATTATCTACGATCCAAAACAACAGAATTTCCAAAGTTCATTGCCATATTTACCATACAGTGGGGAATTGGGAGATGATAACTTGGTCAAGTATCATATCATGGCCATCTATTATTTACATGATCAGTTGAGTGGGATTTTTGATTCTCTGTTTTTCAATAATCAATTGAATGAGTTTTTCCACAAGTTTACTAGTAACAAATTGAACGATTGGATGTTTTATTATTTCAGGTATCGTGACAAGTACATTATTGTGATTAAGAATAAAAGTAAACATGCTACTGGTAGCAATAGTAATTCTGGCACAAATCTACCACCCGTGGTTGAGAAGTCTATATTGAATAAGATATCTGAAGGTGTTGTGGATTATGCAAATTTAGGATTTTTAGAGAATCTTGGTGACGACGTAAAATATTGGTTAGGTACACAACAACAACCAAATCAATAACAATAATAACAATAATAAAGGCTTCACTTTTTCATATTTTGTATATACTGTAATACACTAGGAACGTCTTTCGCAATAGCTCCAGGGACACTTAACTTGGTTAACCACTGAGGTATGAGTCCACCAGCATCCGAAGTAGTTGCCATTGTCCACTCAATGCCATCATCATTATCGTTCCCGTCATTGCTCCATGAAAGTCTCTCAATAGAATGGTATTGCCCAATAACATATTGATTACTCTTCGGTGCATCAATAGGGATACTTAATATATATGCACAATCATCAAACTTATAAACTTGTTGTAATTCATAAAACCTTCGTTTACTCAACAAACTCCCAAAGTCATAATCAGCAATCAATTTATAACTCCACCCGTCGTCGTATTCCTGTATATCTTCGACCTCAATGGAACATATTTCTTTGATATAATTAGCTTCATGATCTGAATGAGTGGATCCTTTAACAGGCTGTCCAATGATACATTCTAGTAATTTGCTTTTGAGCGTAATGGGAATAGTTGATTTACGACAACACCAGAACTCGCCGTTTTTGATACTGGTAGTGGAAAATAGGGACGTAGTTACGGTTGGATTTGTTGTGTGGTATTGCTTGAGAGGCTTCCATGTTGGAAGTGATTCATCAAGTAGGGATTTAGATTCCTTGAGTAGTGTTTCTCTATCCATGACTAGTTGTTAAAAGTATATGTATTGGTGGTAGGGATTGATTATCAGGGAGGAGACGGCTATTTTACTGATTACAAATGTCATAAATCCGAAGGACTTGTTACAGGGACACGACAAATACACTCAATCAACACCAACATATTACTGTACAACTAACAATCTATGAATAAATAAATATTTATTAATAAAATTCCTAAACTATTGAAATACAATCAAACTTCCTATACACAAACAAAATAAAATAAAATACGAAAACATGATAAATACCAGAATTACATGTTAACAAAGACACCTTCATTGTGGTTCATGGTCAAATGAATACATTTTCCTGGTGGGTATTCAACATCAGGAGCAGAAGAAACATTTTCAAACATTTGAACCAATCTCGTGATGACATAAGAAGCTTCAGTTAAAGCAAATTGTTGACCCAAACAAACTCTTGGACCACCATTGAAAGGAAGGTAAGCCCAACCCAATTTCTTGGTGGATGGTTCAAACCATCTTTCTGGTCTAAAGACAGTAGAATCCTTACCGTAGTATTCTTCCAAACGATGAGTCTTGTAAATAACGTAAACGACAGTGGAACCCTTTGGAATGTAGATTGGATCGGTACCATCTGGACCACCACCTCTTGGCAAGGTAGTGTCTCTGGTGGCAGTTCTAAAGTTGACTGGGACAGATGGGTACATACGCAAGGTTTCGTTAAGAATAGCTTTCAAGTATTCACATCTCTTTAAACTTTCAAAAGTGATTTCTTCAACACGAGCTTCTTCACCAACACCAAAGTTAACTTCGATTTCTTCTCTCAATTTAGCCCAGATTTCTGGGTTTCTGGCTAATTCAAACATGGCAAAGGATAACAAACCAGCGGTGGTATCTCTACCGGCAACCATAATGTTCAACAATTGATCTTGCAAGACTTTTGGATCTCTAGTTTGTTTAACCAATTCATACAAGAAAACGTAACCGGACTTGGAACTTTCTTCAAGTTCTTCAGGAGTAAAGTTCAAAGCTTTGTTAACAAAGTATTGAGCCAACTTGTGAACCTTAGCATTACAGTCTCTGAATTCTTTAGGGTTAGTCAAAAAGTAGAAGACTTGGGAGTAAGTTCTGGTCGCCAAATAATGTTGAGAAATGTTGAAAGCTTCAGCGAAATTTTCTCTACCTGGAATTTCATTTGGAGTTGGGATTCCTAATTTTTTATCATACAAAGAGTGGACGGATTCACCAAACAAGAATTCGGTAGCAGTATCAACAGTAAATCTGAAAAATAATTCTTGGATATCAAAGGTTTTACCCTTGTTCAATTTAATTTGTTTGGCCAAGATTTGAATGTGTGGTTCCAAAGATTTGACGTGAGCAATTTGTTCTCTGGCAAATTGTGGTCTCAACATAGCTCTACTGTGTTTCCAACCTTCACCATCTAAAGTGAAAATACCGTCACCCAACAATGGGGCAAAATGAGCATGTCTAATACCTAAGGAGAAATCATTGAATTGGGTAGCCAAAACAGCTTTGATGTTTTCTGGATCAATAGTTAAAACAATTTTCAAAGCACCGGCAACAGATAAATAGAACGAGTGGTGTGGGTATTGGTCGAAAACTTCGCCACCCCAATCAGCCAATCTACCGTTGTTTTTAGCCTTAATGGCTGCGATCAAACCAGGGATACCAACAAAACCGGCGCCCGACCAGTATGGGGGATCTCTACACTTCAATTTCTTAGCATTGATTATGTGTTTGATATTTGTAGAAGCAATGAAAATTATAACGGCCCCGGTGAGGACGACGTACCATTTGGTCAAGTACGGAAGTAAAGAATCGACGATTTCTTGTGTGGCCATGGTTGTGGTCTTTTGTTGGATATAGTATAGTAAATAAAAAAAGCAAGTAATGAAACCTATCGAGAAGAAGAAGAAGAAAAAGAAAAAGAAAAGAAGGGAAAGAAGGGAAAGAAAAAAAAAAGATATAAAGGTACTAAAAATAATTCACTAAAGAGGAGAATTGGAAACAATTTATATATTCAGTTTTTCAGTTTTTTTTTTTTTTACGTTTCTTGGTTAAAATTAGGTTTCGCAATTTCCCCAAACAATTGAAATCAAAGAACAATCAAAAAAAAAATAATAGAAAAAGTAACTCCGGTTCGTGCATAACCTGTATTTCCGGAATTTTTTGCATGTGGGAAGAGGAGACAGGATATTTTTTTGCATGTTGCGTTTTCGATTGTTTCCCAATTAGGAAGTTTGGGAATTTTTTTGTAAAACTAGTTAGTTAGTACCTATTATTTTACAAAAGCAAAGGAATAATAAAAAAAATTTATTGAATTATAATCGTCATCGAGAAAAGGTCAAAGTAATGCAATTAGTAATCTTACGCAGTAGAATAACGACAGTTATTGGTATACTAGGTTGAACAAAAAAAAAAAAAAAGAGAGACTGTGATATTTCTCTGGACAAAAAAAAAGCCAAACAATAGGTGACAGGTTTCTATTAATAATGTGCTACATTTTCATGTGTTTTCTCTCTAACACACACTCTCTCATATACAGGTTGAGTAAATTAATATAGACAGGTCGTTCCCCATTGTTGTAGACGAAACGGTGATGCTTAGCTAATCCAGAACTCCTATTGGATGAAAACACTATACATTATATCGTATGTTTTGTATGTGTCATGCATGTTTCACCTTCTTGTGATTTCCTATTCAGTTAACAAACGGATTGGATTTCGACTAAACATCAGTAAGCCTACACAAAAAAAAAAAAAAACGAGAACACCTGTCACACCTAAACTTAACTACCTACTTTATACCCCAAATGAACAGAACTTATTAGAACCTATATAGGGTCAAAGGTATACCTGCTCTTCTTCTAGTCTCTTTGTCGATGACCTGTTTCACATCGAACTGGCTGATTTTGTTGATGTTCAATTGCGCCCCAATTTTTTTTTCAGTATTCCCTTTTTCCGGTTTTTGCAGTTTTTGAGTTTTGTTTTACAGGTTACACAGGAGAAAAAGAACATTCCAATTGCTACGTTTTTAAAAAAAAAAATATTTACCTTGTGAAAATATTTTCTCCTATCCTTGCATATGAAAAAGTGCCCCTCTTTTTTTAACTGTTCTATTTTATTGTTTTATTCTTTTTGGGAAGAAACTCCGGTCAATCTGGTAGTTTTAACAAGCGATATGTCCTATTCAATAAAATGTCACCTGTAGTCTAATATAATAGGTCTATTGTTTTCTTCTCCGCTCCAAATATATCATGCCACTGAATTTTAGTCACGCTTGCTTAGTGTGTGTATGTGTGTAAGTGTACCATTTTCTCATTCTACCACCACCCATTGTGCCGTTCACTACACTTACCACCAGAAATTAAGTCGGTGCTCTAGCTTCCATCCGCCCAACTGTCGAATCCTCAGTGGGGAAGGAGGGAAAAATTTTACAATATTATTTTTTTGCTATTATTTTTCCTTTTGTTCTATTTTTATTATTTTTATTATTAATTATTATTTTGGATTTAACGAAGCCATAGCAAGGAACGATAGTACCCAACAATTATATCGTGAAACGGTCATGTGTTGGGGGAGGGGGTTATTATCTGCAAACTCTGTAGCTTTAATTAGTTAAAACTGTGTTTGAAGTACAAATACATCACTCTCCACTTTTTTTTTCACTTTCACTTTTTAACTCCTGCTGCATGGTTTTCCTTATTTGCTTCCACTAATTTCTTACGACTAAGTTCATTATAGCAGGCGGTCGTTGTAGTGACAATGACAATAGCCACGGAAAATTGATGCCAAAACAGAATGCGTAGTTAGCAAAAAAAAAAAAAAGAAAATAAAGTACGGGGTAGCTGACGATAAACGATTGACGCTTGGCGATCTATCTCCTATTCATGCTTCCTCCCCCCTTCTCCGTCTACTAGTGAATATAGAAAAGTATGTGAATGTGGTATTTTTTTTTATTTATTACTTAGTGTCCACGTGAATAGTTGATCTCATTCGTTGTTGTATTTTTTTATGGAGCGGAGAAGAGGAGGCTTATTTAGTTACATCTATTAAAACTCATACTTAGTGGTAATTTTTCAAAACTATTCACTGTTGTTATGGATTTTAGGGCTGTTTATATTATTTGTTTTAATTTACCGTGAACGACATTTATCAATGTCGCATACTTTCATAAATGTCGTACCCATCGTCTCTCACTCTCTCTCTCTTAGAAAATTTTTCTCTTTCCTCTAAACTCATCTCTCTTTCTATTGCGTAAAAAAAAAAAAAAAAAATTTTGTAGATGTGCATTGTTTTATTCTTTGGGAAATCAACTGCTACAGTTATAACATAAATAATGGGTACTCAAAAGAAGGAAAAGCAAAGAAGAGTAAGAGAAAATGACACCAGAGATGGTAATCTTCGAGTCAAGGGGGAGAATTTCTATAGAGATGCTAAGAAAGTTAAACATCTTAATATGTATAAGCAAGGTAGAGCTACACGTAACAAAAAGGGAGAAATTATAAGAGCTGCTGATTTACAAAGTACGGATTTACCTAATGCCCGTATTGATCCTAATAGAAAATGGTTTGGTAATACGCGTGTCATTGCTCAAGATGCATTGTCTCATTTCAGAGAAGCCATGGGTGAAAAATCCAAAGATAGTTATCAAGTCTTGTTGAAAAGAAACAAGTTACCTATGTCATTATTGGATGAAAAAGATACCACTGAATCACCAACTGCCAAAATCATTGAGACTGAAAGTTATACCACTACGTTTGGACCTAAACAACAAAGAAAGAAACCAAGGGTTGCTGCTTCAAGTTTGGAGGAATTGATGACTTCTGCTGAGGTTGATTCCACACAATACGAAGAAAAACAAGAGTTGGACTCTGTGCTTGGATTGATGGGAGGTTCATTTTTGGATAAAGAAGATTACACTCAAGAAGCCAAAGAAGCGATTTTCCACAAGGGACAATCCAAACGTATTTGGAATGAGTTGTATAAAGTCATCGATTCATCCGATGTGGTGATACATGTATTGGATGCTAGAGATCCATTGGGTACTAGATGTGAGAGCGTGGAGAAATATATCAGAGAGGATTGTCCTCATAAACATTTGATTTATGTTTTAAACAAATGTGATTTAGTCCCAACTTGGGTGGCGGTATGTTAATAATTTTTTTTTTTGTTCTTTTACTTACTTACTTTTTTTGCATTACTAGGGTTAATGATTTTAGGGAAAACGGTAACGTTATATGATGTTATGTGATGTGATGGGATGCCGTGTGTTTGTGTGTGTGTGTGTGTGTTCGTATGTGCCCCAAAGCATTTAGTCAGGGTGATAATGCTGAGGACTTTCCTATTTGGAAAATTTTCATATTTAACTACATTATTGTCTGTTACGTCTTTGGAAGAATAATACAATTCGAAACCCGTGAACCCAGCGTAAGCTGGATCTTATACCGTTTTGGTATTGAGATGTAGTTCACAAACCCAAACCTGTTGATAGTTTTTATCGACAACCCTTTTTTTAGAATTGTTACGGAATCTTTTTTTGAGTAGAAATTTATCCTTGTTTGTTTTTTTACAAACATTCATCAATGGTTTATTTCATAGTATAGAGGCCGACATCTTATCCATACCATACCGTACCATACCATACCACACACCACCACATCGTACACTATTGCATCACTTTCATTTGTTGTCATTCCCTGAAGCGTTATCTTTTAGTTGCGAAACAAGAAAGACTACAAAAAACAAAACATTTATGAATGTTCTTATTTACTAACATTGTATCATTTAGGCTGCATGGGTTAAACATTTATCAAAATCATATCCAACATTAGCATTCCATGCCTCGATTACCAACTCGTTCGGTAAAGGGTCCTTAATTCAACTTTTACGACAATTCTCTTCCTTGCATTCTGACAGAAAACAGATATCCGTGGGTTTCATTGGATATCCAAACACCGGTAAATCCAGTATAATCAACACTTTACGTAGGAAGAAGGTGTGTACAGTGGCACCTATTCCTGGAGAAACCAAAGTCTGGCAATATATCACATTGATGAAACGTATTTTCTTGATTGATTGTCCCGGAATTGTGCCACCACTGGCTAAAGATTCTGAATCGGATATCTTATTCCGTGGGGTGGTTAGAGTGGAGCATGTGTCAAACCCAGAACAATTCATACCTGATATGTTGAAGAAATGTGAACGAAAACATTTGGAAAGAACTTATGAGGTTAGAGGATGGAGTAAATTTGAAGAAGACGAAAAGTTATTGGAACAAGCAAGTACGGAATTTATTGAATTGATTGCCAGAAAACAAGGTAGATTGATTAAAGGTGGTGAACCAGACGAAGTTGGTGTTGCAAAACAAATATTAAACGATTTTAATCGTGGTAAAATACCATGGTTTGTTCCTCCACCTAAAGATGAAGATGACGAAGGTGAAGAAGGTGGAAGCAAAAAGAAGACTGGGGAAGATAAGAAAGCTGAGTATAAGAGAAAGAGAAAACAAAGAGAGGAAGCTAAGGAACAGCAAGAGGCAAACACTAGTAAAAGGGCTAAAATAGAGGAATAAATAGAATGAAATAAAAGATCGGAATAATATTCATTTATTACAGTTTACAATACAAACTATTCTCTCTTTCTTTTGTAGTAGTGGTAGTGGTGGTGGTTGTTACATCTCTTTTTTGTATTATACTCTACCACCAAAATGTACCATTCCACTCTTGTTTATGCTTCCTACTGGGGTAGAAGGAGTCGAAATACCATTCATTCTGATTGCAGCAGCAGTTGTACTATTAGAAACAAGAGAATCATCGTTATTGAAATTTGTTGAAGTTGTTGTTGCAGCTGTCGTTGTGCTACCATTGGCATTGAAACTTCCTAATCCCCAAATTGTCCCCTTGAATCTATTCAACACAGACATATTTGAACGTCTTAATAATTCTTTAAAACATTCCATGGATAAATATGCGTGTAAAGTAGAGGATAATTGTTGAGAATGGAAGGATGCAGACGAGTTGGCACCCATTGATGAAGCATTTGTGAAATGTTGACGAATAGCGGGAGAAATTGGCAATAAATGTAATTCTTCAGCCAAATATTCAATTGAAGGTTTATTGTTGTTATTACTCTTGTCATCGGGGGTATTTGTGCCATTATTAGCATTTGAATTCTTGTTTAAAATCTGATTACCAATGTATTTCAAGTCGTAGTAATTAGGGAAATATTTACCACACCACCAGTAGAAATCAGGTTCGTCAACAGGTAAATCACGATTCAGTAACAAACTCACAAAAAACCCTAAATCATAACCGGCATGGAAGGAAATCCAATTTATATTGTCATCTAATATCAAACCACTTTCAATCATCAATTCTGAGAATACAAAATGTGGGATTCCTTGAGTTGTATGTAATTGGAAATTAATCTGGGAACTTTGAGACAACATGGCCAAGTGCTCCTCGTTATACATTTCCTTCGATAAATCATACAAGAAATTAAATTGCCAAATTATCGAAGAACTTATGACCTCGTTCTTTGTGATTTTGACCACACATAACGATAATTGGATCAAGTTCAATAAATCTGAATTTGTTCTTAATGTTTGGAAATGATAATCTGAAGATGATTTAAAAGTTCCCACAGGTCTAGCGACAATCCCAGGGATTTCTTGATGAATCGCAATGTAAACCTTTGAAGTCTTGTCATTTATAAATGTCCTTAATGCTTGAAATTCATGTTCCACGTTATTTGCCCAAACATCTTTAACAATAGGGATCGACTGTGGTGACACTTGTTGTTGGGCTTGTGGAACTTGTTGCACTTGTTGGGTTTGTTGGCCCTGCAAATGTTGGAATTGTACTGGATGTTGCTGTTGTTGTTGTCGTTGCTGCTGTTGTTGGAGTTGTTGTAATTGTAATTGTTGTAATACTGGGTTCGATGATAAACCACTAGTCGAAGCTGCGGTATTCGAATTTGCACCTCCACCATTTAAGATTGCCAATAATGGGTTCGCGGACGTTGGAGTACCTATATGTGATTGTTGTTGCAGAGTCTGTTGTTGTTGCAGTTGCAGCTGATGTAATAACTGTTGTCTTTGTAATTGTTGTAATTGTAACTGACTTAACTGAGGCGATTGACCAGTCTGTGGCTGTTGTTGCAGTGGCTGTTGTTGTTGACCCTGCAGCAGTTGCTGCAGTTGTTGTTGCTGCTGTTGCTGTTGCTGTTGCTGCTGCTGTTGTAAGTACTGAAGATGCGGGTTGAGGTTCATCATTTTTATGTTTTTTTATTTTTGTTTGGAAAGGTATCCTAAGGTTCTTCTTATATCTCCTCCGCTTAATTGGATTGAATCGTTGAAGATTTTTTTAGTTAGAGTTTTTCCATTTCGATGGAAGATTTTTTTTTTCTCTCTTCCTTTTTTTTTTTGTTTACATGTATAATTTTGTTCGCTTGTCGAAAAGCGAGAACGAGAGGGAACCTTAGTTTCACATTATTACGTTGTGTAAGTGTGTGTGTGTGTGTGTACGACACTACATTAGACTACACTAAATCAGACTAGATTAGACTATCGAATATCAACAATTACAACTATACACAAGAACTTGATATCTCTACAACTGTTCTCTGTAATTGGTTATATCACCACCATTGGAATCTTGTAAATAGTTGTGTTCACCAACCTTTCTTGGTTTGACCAAATATTGCACCAAGAAAGCAACACCCAAAACCAAAGCCACTATAGCTACAATGATATAAATCACACCAAGACTCATATTTCTTCCTCCGAATATGGTATTTGTCGTTATGACTAAACTCTTTGTCCCACCAAATATCTCCACGGGGTAATTCATAGCAATTTTGATTTCATAAGTACCTTCATCCAACACCAGAGTTTTATTCTGCCCATACAATTTCAAAAAAGAAGGTAGAGCAGCTGTTCTCATCCAATTCTGTAAGTGCTCCCAACTATTCACATCGGGCATATTCTCTTCGGTGTATCCATCAGGGAACATGGCATCCCAATTTGGTGGAGGCACAACTTCATCTGGTTTGTATGTCGTCTTCTTAAACTTATGACTACGATCCAGCGGCCAGGAGATCCCTTCGTGACTGAAAACGTACGTTTGATTGTTATCATTATTTCTTGCATTCAATAAGACGAGATCGAATATCGTATCGTTAAAGTAACTGTTGGCAATTAACCCACATGGATAGATTAACTTTTGCTCACCATTGTACTCACGATGTTTCAAAGGTTTACAATTATCTGTAGCATCATCACTTGATACGGCTTGACCTTTCAATTGTTCCAAATCATAACTTTCAACGTATTTACGATGGTTTTGGAAAAAATTGGTCAATTTGTAGTACAAGAAAATGGGAGGTTTCCAATCACCAGCAACCTGAAACTGGATAACACAGGTGTTTTTATCTTCTAATTTCCATTGGAAACCGGGACTCTGTTTCTGATGGTACCCAGTGTATTTCTTTGGAATGTTTTGGAATGAATCACTGGCTTCAACGTCACATTTGGAATAATCCACACTGATCTCCTTGACGTTGTATGTTGTAAAAATTATCGCTATACCCAATGGAGTGAATATTATTGCTAATAAGATCAACAAGGGTATAACCGATTTGGGAGTTAATATAGGCTGCCATGCTTTCAATCTTTGTTGTCTAAATGCTGTGTTTGGTGGTTTTCTTGATTTGTGAATTGCACTTTGTGGATCGTTATTTAAGATATCATCATCGTCATCATCATCTTCTGATGACCGTCTTTTACGTAAGAAGTTCATGGACTGTTGGGGATGGATAGTGGAGGTACAGGGTACTATTGATATTTGTGAAGGAAGAGAACACTTGAACACTTTCAATAAAAAAAAAAAAAAAAAAACAAAGCGAAAAAAAAAAGTGTAAGAAATAATCTCGCGCTCGACATTCATGCGACATAGTTGTACAGTTCTACCAAAACACAGCCTTAAAAATTCATTATCTATAGTTAGGAGAGTTAAGAAGAGATAGGAAGATACTATTAGTTCCAGTGGTTACCATGTGTATGCTTTATCGTAGAAAGGTCTAGGCAATGGGATCTTCATTGTCTACTCTACTCCAACCTTTGTTAAACCCAACGACGTTCATATTCGTGAAACGCATATCGTTCTCAGACATTCATATATACACACACAACAGGCGAGTACATTGTTTGGAAAATGGTTTTCTTTTTTTGGTTTAGTTTGTAAAATTGCTTATCTCTTATCTCTAATTAGCACATCACATTGCATTATAGTGAAACACGAACCATGAGTCATCTCCCAGTCTATACTTCCATATTATCTTCTGACTTAGGTACCTTTTGTGAGTTAGTGTGTGTGTGTGTGGGTTATGTGGAGTACACGACATACAAATATTTTTTTTTTCTTTTTTCTTTTTTCTTTTTGGCTCTTCTGCCTCTTCTTTTGAAAATGTACACCAATTTTTTTTTTTTCTTTTGTTGCTTGGATTGAGAAATTTTTTTTTAATTCTTATTTGACTCTTATTTTCAATAATTTTTTCACAGTATTTCTTGTTTCTAACCCACACCTATCTACAGAGTATATGTTAAAGACATTATTGAGAAGAATGTCTAGCAATACTATTCCATCATCAACTAAGAACGGCAGCAGTCTCGAATGGTCTGCTGCCAAGGTTAGATCTACCTTTTTAAACTATTTCCAACAAAAAGAACATACCTTCGTCCCATCTTCATCTGTCGTTCCACACAATGACCCAACTTTATTATTCGCCAATGCTGGTATGAATCAATATAAACCTATCTTTTTGGGTACTGTTGATCCAGCCAGTAACTTTGCCAC
>JAKTVF010000043.1:0-66640 GCA_030557055.1 Candida tetrigidarum
TTGAGCATCATTAATCCTTCTTGAATAATGGTAGCAACATGAACACCCTTGTGATTGTACACTTCCCCTTGGCATAAAGCTCTGTTGTGACTGAATCTGGTAACTTTGAAAGTAAAACCCATCCATTGAGTAACATCAAAATCATCATCATGGAAGTACATTGTGTGATCCAAACTCACACTGAAATAATGTACGAGTTGGGAATGATCAGCGTCTTCAACTCGTAATACTCTCAACAATCTGTTCAAGTATACGGAATCAGTCAAAGCAGCCATTCCCACGTATTGAAAGTCTGAATCTAAATTAACCAATGGTTGATGGTGATTATCTTCTTTATCGATCCCCCATTTGAAGTACCAACTCAATTGTCTGTCAGCAGCAGGCTTGGATTCCTCTTCGGCTCTAGTAGCATCCAAGGAAACAACTTCAGGGAAAAATTTATGGTAGATCAAAAGCGATGATGCTGGATTGGCAACAGGAAGGTCATCTATCTTGTGTTTTTCAAACCATTCATGTGGCTTACCTTGGAACTCAAAAGGTTTAACTCCGGTTGTTTCCTCGGTCTTTTTCAGGGAGTTTTTCTTGGTCAACGAGACACTAGCAGTGTACACTAGGCTATCCCCCTGGAATGCCTGTATGGATCTATTAGCGTAGTTTCTACCGTTTGAGGTTTCTTCCACTCTCCATTCTAATGGCTGTTTGTCATTGACGGCTTTGATGAAATATGAATGGAACAGGTGAGGTCTGAACTCTTCAGGAGCGGATTTGACTGCAACCAACAAGGCTTGACCGGCCAAGTAACCACCATATGCACCTCTTGAACGTCTGTCTGGCTTAGGTATTGGGCTCTTACCCCTGTACAAATTGATACCGATTTTCTCAACCCCGAATTCAGATTCTAAATCGATGGCACTATTTTTTGGATAATTGGAAGTTTCAGTAATACTTTGAATCATGATTGAATTATTAATGAATAGATATGGAATACAATTATGTGAGATATACCAAAATAATTAAAGAAAGAAAGGAAGTTAGAAAAAAAAAAAGGAGAACTATAAAAAGTCTGAAAATCTAAGAAACATGATAAGGTATTTATATTTATAAGTGGCCACTCCTAGATAGGTACAACAAAAAAAACAAACAAAGCCCCAAAAAAAAATTAAAAAATAAAAAAATAAATAAAAAAAATTTAAAAGACATCCTGCGGAAGAAATTTGTTTGTCTGTTCCTTAGGAATTGCAGGTGCAAGTTGTGCTTTTTTCTTTTCTCCTTTGTTTCTTCATCCCACGGTTCTTTCACATGCTTTCAGGTGGGGCAGAAAAAAAGCAACGGAAAAAAAAAACAGATAACAATGTACACAAAATGTGATATTTTCTAGAATAGGAATTATACGACAACAACACCGACAACGATAATTACAGTGTCAATGGCAACAAATTAACCGTTGATAAGGATTGTGACAGTTCTATCTCGTCTATCGCTAACTTTCTATAATTTGGGTGTAACCACCTGTCTCTTATGTCCGTTTCTCTCTGCTATCTCCTGTGATTTGTCAATTATTCCTGGATGTAAAAACGTGTATGCTTCTTGCAAAACCGTGGCAACAAGCTTGCCTTGCAAGGTGTAAAAATTCACCACACCCAAAACTCTATTGTTATTCAAATTCAAAAATCTAAAGTCCACAAATATCCATTCGCTGGAATCAAAGTTTGCGTCATGGAAATACATTGAGTGATCCAAACTAACGCGGAAATATTCTCTTTCATAAGTTCCAAGTGGTAATCCCAAAGCTTTAGTAAAACTCGACAACCAAACAGCATCTGATAAGAAAGCCAATCCTATGAATGACTGTTTAGTAAAGTCTTTACCCAAGGTGTAGTCATCTAATATTTTCATGAAAATACCATATTCCTGGTTCCCCAATGTGTCATGGTTCACTTCTGGGGCGTATTCAAGGAAATCTTCCCCTATAGCAGTTGCCATATTACCATTGGTATGTTCAAAATACGGGAGATCATCTAATCTGTCCTTCAATTTAAAGTATTTTTCATTGGGTGGCTTCTTCACAGCAAACGGAATACTTCTAATCTCTCCACCACTTTCTAATAATTTCTTATACTCAGTATGCTTTATTTCTTCGTTGTTGTCTTTTGTGAAGGATATTTGTAATGTGAACGCCAACACATTGGTGTGCTTTTGGTAAGCCAACAACAAACGGTTGGCAAAATTTCTACTATCACTGATCTTGAGGACTTCCCATCGTAAAACCGACTCTGTTGATCCAGCTTTAACAAAATAGGAATGCAATGAATGAGGTTGGAAGTCCTTCTTATTGCCTATAGATTCCCAGGCAACGTTAATTCCTTGGGCTAAGAAATCTCCACCATAAGTACCTCTCATACCTTCCTTGACAGGCTCTATTGGATATATACCTTCATATACCAATTTCTGACCCTCTGATGATATCAATTTAACAGCTGTCTTGGCTTCCAATTTTGCTACTGGAGGATCAGCCTCATATACTTCTGCTATTAACTTGTCCATGATATTTGGTCCCGTTGTATTTTTGTGATAATTGCAAACAAAAAAACAACTGATAATGGTCTAGTTCCAAAAAAGAAAAGAAGAACTGAACTGAACTGAACAGAAAAAAAAAATACCGAAACATGCGGATGCCAAAATAGATTTATAAACTTAATGAGAAAAAAACAAAAAGCAAAAACTAAACTTAAATTACCAAACCGGAATTAACATGGCACCTAGGATCAACTTACAACAGTTAATGATAACTACAAACCATATACTCTTCTGGTAATAACATTAGAGAACAATGGGTTCCTACACGTAATCAACTGACACGAAAATAAATAAATAAATATAAAAATAATTACGTAGTAACTAAAAACCGTATTTATAACAAGAACACCGGAAATCTGCCAGCTAGACGTGTATAGTTGCTCTATCAAAGAAATAAAAAATAAAATAGAAAAAAAGGAAACTGTCCTGATCCACCATTTGGACCTACTAAAGACGCGATGTATCGGCTGTTCTACCTATTCCATTTTGCAAAATTGTCAAACCTTCTTGAATAACAGTTGCAATACACTTGTGGTTTTCATTAAAGATAAACCCACGAACCAAGGTTCTACTGTTTGATAATCTTTTCATTTGATAAGTAAATGCCAACCAGTCCTTACAGACGTCGAAACTGGATTCATCATCTGGGGTGTAGTCTTCATTGTGGAAGTACATGTGATGGTCTAATGACATGGCGTTGTAGTGGAAGATGTGTAACGCATTTAATGTCGATCTCATGATATATGTGGCATCCCTTGAAGGATCATATGTATCGTTGATTTCCATTGAAGCTGCCCATGGGATATGCAAAATTCTGGCCATGGTAGTAAGGAAAGCAGAATCAGATAAATCTGCCAATCCAACATAGTTGTAAATAGGATTTTTAAATGATTGCGTGTCCTTTGGTCTTAATATTGATTTCTCCACAATTTGCATGGCACCTTGCGCATCTGGTATTTCTTCAACAACTGTTTCCAATTTGGCTCCTGGTTTGGCTTGGTTTCTAATCCCCGTAAACACAGTCAACCATCTTTCTGCAGCATATTGATCCTTTTCTTCTGGACATTCTCTATAATCAACAAACTCTTTACCGAATGCGTTCCTGATGAAATCAGTATGTTGCACTTGGTACAACTTATCGGCATCTGGGTATTTCAACTGGATCAGCGGGGTTGGAATAGTAATGTCTAAATCTTCTCTATCGTGGAATGGTTTAGTACCTGGTCTTCTCATAGTCAACAAACACGTCAAACGAGTTTTACCCTTTTGTTCAGCAATGATGGTGAATCTGCTCAAGTTTTCATCATCGTATAATCTTTCGATGGTATAATTCATAGGCACTTTGGCGTTTCCTGCACCAATAAAGTATACATGGTATGAATCAGGTATAAAGACTTTATTGGTTTTTTCATTTCTTGTTGATTCAATACCCACAAGCAAAGTCTGTGCAAGCATGTGTCCACCATACACACCTCTTCCACCTTTGACTGGTAACCTCAAAGGATGGGCACCAACAAAGTGAGTATCATCTATTTTA
This sequence comes from Candida tetrigidarum, assembly GCA_030557055.1. Lineage (NCBI taxonomy): Eukaryota > Fungi > Ascomycota > Pichiomycetes > Serinales > Debaryomycetaceae > Candida > Candida tetrigidarum. The sequence continues at coordinate 4,115 of JAKTVF010000043.1, forward strand.
ACAACTCTTAACGCCTCTTCAAAATCAGGCAACGGATTTGGACCAGGAGATAATACAAGCATTTAGATCTGATGTGATGTGATGTGGTATGAAAATATAATTATAATTAAAGTTGAGTTATGATTTGGATTTGGATTTGGGAATATTTTTATTTTATTGGTTCGGAGATTACACACATATATATATATTCCATAACATTGACATATGAATATTTTTTTTTCTTCCTATGTTTCAGTTACTTCCAACCTTACTCCTCATTTCGGTTAAATTTCTCACCCAAAAAAATCGTGGTGGGTTTTTTTGCCCCCACCCACCCCCGCGGTGGAAATAGTACCAAGAGTGAAAGGAGTTTACATGCAAAGGTTAGGTTGCTTTTTTTTTTTTTCTTCTTGCTTTTTGTTGTATATTATTTTGTCAAGCGCACACTTTCTTTCAGTTCATGTGAAAATTGTTCACGTTACAAAAATTTTAGCCATAGCGGAAAAATCCCAATACCTCTTATAATTCTTCCGCTAAAACAATCGAATTCTTAATTTTATCTCATTAGAATAAATAAGCATATATAGAAACCTCTGACTTTATTCTCAATCCTCTAAAGGTTATGATAATAAAAAATCTCTCTGTGTAAGCATGCAAAAAAAAAATAGATCAATTACATGAACCACAACTTGAAAAAAAAAAAAAAATTCTTTTCACAACCCCGATGGATCGCGATATCTATATATACATAGCACATGCACCAACGACTTACTATAACAGCTTATAGAAGCATAGATGATCTAAGACAACTAAAGAAATGGTTCTACGATTACAGCGATGATGACAACGAATCAGATAATAGATTGAAAGCAGTTCAAAAAGTGAAAGGATTGGCGACGAGAGGGAAACTACCACACGGAGTTGAAGCTACTTCATTTTTGACAACAGTGGTATTGAATGATAACGAACAAGGACAGATTGATTCAAATACCCTCCAGCTATCTTACACTATGGCTCTAATAAGATTCGTCAATGGTTTATTGGATCCTTTCCAACAATCAAATTATGCTATACCTATGCATTTACTTGCAAAACAATTGAACTTACCCACGTATTTTGTTGAATTGAGACATATGGGAACTCATGAAAGCATACCGGGGTTGGATATTCTTCGAAAAACCTGTGCAAATGCGTTGAAATGGTTGTATGAGAATTTCTGGAGTAATATCGCTTATTTGGAAGAAGATGAGGTGAATGAATCATCAACTAAGGATTCACTTCGAGATGTTTTGAATTTGCGTATGAGAGACATTGAGATAAAGTTTGAGAAATATCAAATCTATAATAACCTAAAGACATTCAAGAAGATAAGGAAACAAGAGTTGGATATTCTGCAGAGTTTGACCAATGACACCAGTGCAAAGTATAACCAATGTTTGACTGAATTACTGGATTTTGCAAATGAAGATATGAATTTGCTTGTACAGATCTTGTTATTTAAAGGCTTTTTGATCTATCCTTCGTCAAAAGTTAAAGACAAGAAATCAAAGTTCAATCCGTTGGTAATCAAGTTATACCAGCCATTGTTGGATAGATTAGGAGTGGAATATAAGATGCAATGTTTTGACAAGATTATAGATATTCTCAATGGCAAACCAAGAGAATTATTAGACCAAAAGTTACATAAAAGATTAGGATTTGCGGAATTATCGCATCCCGATGAAGTAATCCAGTTAATTGAGTGGTTAGCATATTTTAGTCAAGAAGTTTGCAAATCCGTAATGGCTACTCGAATTATGAAGGATATGAACGCTTCCATAACTAGAGTAATTGACAAGTTAGAATCAATAGAAAAGAAGGTACCCGAAACCATGCTATCAACGTATACAAATGTATTAGAGAAGGTTTTGGAAGTAATCTCAAAAGACGAAGAACAAGAAGAAGAAATCATAGACGGTCCCGTTAACAGATTGCGTGACTGGATCAAGCTGATTAAGAACTTACAGACTACCAAAAAGACATACGAGTTGCCACCTTCCTTGGATGATCTTCTCGGCTCATCGCGATCTGTGACTCCACAGTCTTCGAAGAGATCATTGGATAGTGATCCACACGAGGGAGAGGAAGACGCAGATAGGAGCAAGAAACAACGTTTGTCGAGTGATAATGAGATATTCCTATTAACGCCACATGAAAATTGGAAACCAACACCTTTCGGTACTTGTGTATAGTAATTACAATAATGATGTAATTGTTCCTATAGGCTTTGTAATTCCTTATCTAATCACATACATATTTTTGTGTGCACTACTTAGTGTGAACCAGCAGAAAAAAAAAAAAGAATAATACTAAGTGAAATAAAAAAAAAGAAAATGTAAATCATGTTGTGGATTTCTTTATCTTTTCTCACTCCCTCTTCTATCCAACCAACCAACGACTACTTGGGAACAGAAAGCAGGTATAACAAAACCGGACTTTCAACAATAATATCTCTACAAGAAACAACCCACCAAAGACATAGCATAGAATAATAACGTTATTTTTATATTGATAAGGTCGTTTAGATTAACTACACATCACAAGGATACGATTAATAATCTGATCTTGACTACTTGAATCCACCCCCATATTTTCCCGTCACATTACAAAAATTTATACTCACATTACAACAACCCCCCACCACCACTACTACTACCGCCACCATCACACATAAATACATACATACGTACATACATACACAGACACACACAATCATATCATTTCTTCCAATATATACTAAATGAGTCCCCAATGGATACCGCAGAATATTCAGAAAAGGCTACTTCTATACGTCCTACAACAACTATCGTTGTTCTCAGAGATTGATTTGCCTAATCTAGAGGAAGTCTCACTAAATAATATCGTGCTAAAGAATATTGCTATTGATCCAGAAAAAGTGGGCAAGCTACCCGGGTGTAATCTTCGGTATGGACAGCTTGGATCTTTAGAATTAGCAACTATCTCCGGAATAAGTGGAGTTAACATTGAAGTTAACGATGTGGAACTTGTGATATCTCCAGATTTCGATATTGATGAAGATATTGCTAACCATGTGGCGTTCCTGTTAGCACAAAGCACAGCGGATTTGGCAAATACAATAATGTTAGATAGTGAGATCGATGGCGATGGCGATGGGGATGATACTTTGAATACATCTTTTAAGCGATCGAAAGACAATAATGACGAAGATGATGATGATGATGATGATGAGGAAGAAGATGAAGATATACTAAAACCTAATACTAAAACACATCGAACAAGCTTGACAGGGAATAAACCATCTACTTTGGGTGGTGTCATGCAACGAGCTGTGGAGATGGCATTGCTGCGATTACAGGTTAAGATCAGTAACCTAAGGCTAAAGATTGTATCCGAGTTAACAGATCTACTATTGGAAATAGATACCATTGATATTAAAAGCGTGAATGGTACTAGAAATGTCAAAGTAGAAGGGGCAAGATTAAAGACTTTAAAACCACATGTCAATCCAGGAGAGTTTCCTACAGCAAAAGAGACAAAATCTAACAAGGAAAACTCCGAGGTTGATCAAACTGATGGTGTCAACAAAGAACAAGAAGACGATGATGATGAGGATGGAGATGATTATGGAGATGAATCATTAATGGATAGCATGGTATTCACTCATGAAGAAGCAAATTCAATATACATGAGTGCCACGTCACAATCGTTTGAAAAGTCAACTTCATCACAAGGTCCAGATGGCATAGATAATAAAGTGGATGATGATGCGAAGGAAAACAATTCTCCCCCAATAGTATTCCATATGGATGAATGTTCAATCGAGTTTGATGGACTCTCGACTGTATCGAATTTGGAAATCGAAATTGGAAATATAAACTTGGCTTTCACTCCATTGACACCAACGTTGATTTCTATCCTACAAGGGTTAACAAAAAGTCTCAAAATCAAATATTACCAAAAGAAGAAAAATGCCAAAACCAAATTAGCTCAGAGAAATGAAAAGTTTCCTCAGTATGCCGAAGAAGATGACGAAGTGGCAGATGATGAACCAGAGAATGACGGCAACCCTGATGATCCATTTTTCAACAAGCTTAAAATTAATAACTTTGTTATTAGCACCACATCAGCATTAAATGAAAGTGGTCAATTCACATGTAATTATGGAATAAACATAATATTCTCCAATATAAATATCAAGCAGAAGAACGAGTTATTGCTATACGGAGGTATCGAGACGGTTAAGATTACTCGTTTCGCTCAAGATGGAATTTTTGATATCTTCCAGTTTGAAAAACCGGTGGTTCCTCAATCAGCAGATTTCCCTGTTTCATTGGCTTCATCTACAGCGTCAGCATCAACGACGGCATCAACAGGACCAGCCAAAGCAGATGTACGTTTTGAAGTATTCAAGAAGGCTGGGTCCGTGAATGATTTGGAAATCACGGTTTTAATGGCAAAAAGTGCATATTTTAATTTCGATTTACAAAGTTTTTTAATCATTTCGAATTTTGCAAAAGCTGTGAATTCCATAATTGATGAATACGGTGTCCTCAAAAAAGTCAAAGATAAATGGGAAGCAGAAATAAGTAAACTTGAGAAAAAGGGGTTAGATGTTCCTGAAGATACCACCAAGATTCAATTTATCTTACAAACTGCATCGGTTTTTGTCAACTCAGTGATAGCACATGACTTACGACTTCAGTTGATAGTTTTCCCAGTCAAATTTAATTTATTACAGGATCAATTGACCATTTCCAAGATTCTTCTCAATTCTTTTCAAGGGAACGTTGTGAATGAAGGAATTGCCATCATATCAGATATTGTATTTCTAACCAAGAGCCAAGATTTCAGAGCTTTCATACAATCTTCAACAACAACATCTAACAACTCAAATTCTCCATCATTACCTCGTCTTGCAAACATGAGTGCTAAACTGAATTTAAATATCCAAAAAGTAACTGTAAATGTGTCGATGGAACAACTCAAGTTTATTGGAGACAAGGTAAAACAATTTTTGGACAAGTTTGTTGAACAATCACCAAACCAGTTGAACTCGTTGGAAAATTCCTTTATGGATGAACCTCAGAAAAAGAACAATACTAATAATAATGGTTCTAGATTGGAAGGATCCATGCTGATGGCTTCGTCTTTGCATTATAGTACAAGACGGTCAAGTAGTAGACGTCTTGGCCTTGGTTTAAATAACTCTCCAAGTATGTTCTTGGGATCTACACATAGAATCAATTCAGTTTCATTCCAAATGTCCATCAAGGAGATTACTGTTAGTATCACGAATGTGTTTCCAAATTTTGGGGGTTTGAATGTGTGTTTATCTGATATATTGATATATCAATCCAAACAAGATATTCATGGCCATATTTTGTTTGTTGGTGTTGATAGGAAAAAAGATGATTTGGTAGAGAAACTTGTACATCAATATCAAGATTTACCACTTGATAAACATGAATTCCCATTGATATTAATCAAGTGTAAACTTAGTGAAAGGACAAACAAGATTGAAATCATTGCAAGAAACTTGTTGCTTGAGTATTACACGCATTGGTTGTTATTAATGAACCATGATGAATCGATAATTGATGCAGTTGAAGAAGAAATCATTGAAAAAGTGACACCTTCGAAAACTTCTTCCCCAAATAAGTTTGATATCAGGTACACTATATATGATTGCATGATTGGATTAAGTCCTGGTAGACTCAAGTGTAAGAGTTACTTGTTAATTGGTAAAGGTAATTCAGATCTTGCATTTGGAATGAACCAGTTTTATATCAAGTGTTCGTTCCGGAATATTTTCATGGTTTTAATTGATGATATTAAGAATTTCAAACCCCTGGAGTCAAAGAAACAGTCAAGACTGAGTACTCGTCAAGTACCGTATAGCTATACTTCCCCATTGGAATACTATTTGAACCTGGGATATATCCAAGTGGGATCCATCAATGTTGCTCATGTCGGAATTACTTTCAACACTGATATAGAAGAGCTTCAGAAAAGGAATGAACGACTTGGGATCAGAGATAACTTATCTTTGGTGGATATAAAGATAAATTCCGATGAACAGCTAATGAATTTGTGTGCTGATTCTGCAAACACTTTGATTCAAATGATAAATGATTTGAAATTACCATTGAATTTTAAAGATGAAGATAAAATGAAGGTCAAATTTGAAAAACCAATTGATGTTATGAAGGATATCGAGCAGAATATTTTTAAAGATTTGGACGAAGAGTTCACTGACTTGACAATCAATGATGATGAGTATGGGGATAATGACGGACATCCTAGTGGAAACAGTTCACAAGAAGCGTCGTCTTTGGTATTTGAAGAGGATCATTTTGAGAAAGGAGTTAATTCAGTTTATGGTGCTGGCAACGTGGACCCATTACATGTTAATATAAATTTGTCTAAAACTAGTATATATCTTCATGATGGGTATGATTGGAAAGAAACCAGGAAATCAATTCGTGGTACTGTTAAGAAATTTGAACAACAACAGCAGCAGGAACAACAACAACAACGGGAGAAAGAGAAAGATAGAGAAAAGAAAGGTAAAGAAAAACCACAACCTCCTAGACGGCCACAAGTTGAGTTTGATATTGAAGAGGTGGAGGAAGAAGAACAGGATAATCAAGTACTAGAAGAAACCTTATACCAATCCATACATCTCAGTGCACCTAGAAACTCAAATGCTGTTGACTTGACAAACAGTATTAATTTTGAATTACAAAACGACAATGATGTTCATGATGCTGATAAATTCGAATCAAATCTTGAACAGGGTAAGAATTATAAAAACTTGAAACTTCGAAGATCAGTCAAGCATAAGATCTTGATGGATTTGAAGAATATTGAAATTGGAGTTGTTGTCTATTCCACACGTGATCCAAGAAAAGATAAAACGGATGAGAATATGGGGTTTGAGATGTTAAACATGGTTGAGATTAGAATCAATACGGTAGATGTTTATGACAATCTTCCATCATCTACGTGGAATAAATTCCTTGGATACATGAATATTCTAGGAGAACGAGAAATTGGCACCAATATGTTGAATGTCTCGATTTTGAATGTGAGACCAGATCCAACAATGGTTGCTGGTGAAGCTATTATGAATATTGGTATCTTACCATTAAGATTGCATATTGATCAAGATACATTGGACTTTATGGTGAGGTTCTTTGAATTTAAAGATGATAGATTTGAATTACCACCGGATGAAATTGTGTACATTCAGAAGTTTGAAATGAGTCCAGTTAAATTGAAAGTTGATTACAAACCTAAAAAAGTTGATTATTCAAGTTTAAGGTCTGGTAAAGCGGGAGAATTTGCAAATTTCTTTACCTTAGATGGATCTTCATTAACCTTACCCAAAGTTAAATTGTTTGGCTTGAATGGAGCAGCTAAAATTGGTGCTGACTTAGGTAAAGCTTACCTTCCAGTTTTCCAACTGACACAAGTTATTGGTATAATTGCTGGGCTTTCGCCTTTGAGATCTGTGGCAAACATTGGAGGTGGTTTCAAAGATTTGATTGCAATCCCAATAAGTGAATACAAAAAAGATGGTAGATTATGGAGAAGTATTCAAAAGGGAACTGCGTCATTTGCAAAGACAACTGGTTATGAGTTGTTAAACCTTGGAGTTAAGTTAGTGTCTGGTACACAAGTCATATTAGAACAAGGTGAAGAATTATTTGGCGGGGAAGGTTCTTCTGCTAGAACTCCTAAAAATCAAAAACAACGTAGTGGTCGTCGTCGTGGGTCGTCTGGCGCTTCTGATTCTCCTATGCAATTTAATGAAGCAGCACTGGGGGCACGGAAGAATTTACTTGAAAGCTCACAATTGTTGAACAAGGCATCTAGTAAAATGAAACACCAAGATATTGGAGCCAACAAACTATACTCCAATGTTGAACTAGATGACGATGATGATGTGGAAGGTGATAATGCATTAAACAATGAGTTATTGGGTAAATCGATATTCTTGTTAGCACCTGTTAAAGACGAAAAGGGAGAGAAATCGGATGGTGAAGAAGAATACGAAATTTATCCATATAGTTTGTATGCCAATCAACCAGAAACTATAGAAGAAGGATTGAAATTGGCACTCAAGAATTTTAATAGAAATTTACAAATCACTAGAGAGGAAGTAGTGAAATTACAAGCAACAGAAAATGCCAAGGGGGCTATACAACAAATTCCAGTGATATTGCTCCGACCTATGATTGGTACAAGTGAAGCTATTGCGAACGTTTTAATGGGGATTAGTAATAGTATTGATAAAGATAAATTAGTTGAAAAACAAGAAAAATATGGTTCATAGTTATAGTTAGGAGAATGTACATATAAAATATAAGATTTTTTTGTAGTTTGTATGTATGAATTAATGTAAGTTTGTGGGGTTACATAGTAAAGAGTTGAAATGTTGGTTTGAAATTTGTGATTTACAATTAGGTGTCACACGACCTTCTCTCTTTTTTTTCTTCGATTGTGACATCTAGATGCATTAAAAAAATGAAATTTCTTTTTTTTTTCTTGATTGATTTTTTTCTTGGTGTGCCGTACGGAAAAGAAATGATAGAAAAAAAAAATTAATAAATAATTAATTGCTAAGAAATTGCCCTTCGAAAACTGATAAGCAAATTTATAACTAATCAACAACAACTCAAGTCAAGTCAAGTCAAAAAAAATTCTTGTTCATTAATTAAGTGGGGAAAAAAGCAAAATACAAAAAGTGATTCAAACTTAGATTATTTAAAATATAACCGATAACCTACGGCACGAATTATATCTTTCCGAATCAAAATGTGGGGAATATATTGTTACTTGTTGCAAAATAAAAAACAATTCACATCTCGACCAAAGAAGTATAATTGTTTTGCCTAGTGCGGCATTTCACTGTTCGAGATGGAGGCAGAGACAGAGGCAGAGGCAAGGCGGGGCCCTAAAAAAAAAAAAGAAAGAAAAAAAAAAGCAAGGAAAAATTTTTCTCTCCTTGTAATTTTGTCCTATTGTCTTAGAACAAGAAGAAAACATTACATGATGTTTTTCCGGTTCTCAATATCTCTGGTGAGGGATGGTCAAGGATTGTTACTAATTCAAGAAAAGACTCCAGACAATAATGATGAAATTTTCTTATCTTCTTGATATAGATAATAGAACCACCTACTGGGCGTAAGAATGAAAGAAAAAAAAGATAAAGTTTCGTTGGAGAGTGGAAACGTAAGGATGGCTATTTTTCTATATCTTGCTTTTCGTGATGCAAAATTAAATTAAGAAAAATAAAATGAAACGTCTTTTATTGGTTTTTTTTTTAAACAAAATTCTGGTATTGTGCATCTTTACTACTGCATACATTTCACTCGTTCCATCTCTCCTCTTCTCAATTTCTTTTACCTCTTCTCCTCAATACATGTTAGATCGTTTGCTAACCCTTCGTCTCGGGGATTTCTTTTTTTTTGTAAATTTTTTTTTTTATTATAATAAAAGGAGAAATATTTTTCCTTGGTCCTCATATATATAATATTTTGTATTTTGCATTTTTTTATTTTATTTTCCCTCTCCTTTCTCTTCTTCTTCTGTAGAAGCAATAGTCATCTCATACATATGTCATATTATTTGATATCACATAACCATAAATCCTACCTCCAATCAGTTCATTAACATTTGAATTAACTATAGCAAAAGCTTGTTTATTCATTGTTTGTATATCCTTCTACGCCCCATATATATTAATTACTTCCCCCCCCCCATACCCACTTTATGACAACATTACCTCCATCTTCCAGTAGAGATCACTCTATTGAAGAAGTCAATCCCGTTCATTACAATACGGCGTCTATCCATTCATATGATTCAAATTCAGACATCAAAGAATCTAAACCAAAAGAAGAAGCTATGACCCAAGCTCGTGAATTCAATTCAACCTCAGATGATGCCTCCAGTACCAACTTAACCAACTGGCAAAAATTGAAAATTAGATTTCCTTGGTATAAGTTAGCTATCCATGTTTTTATTGGATGTTTCTTTACCGCTTGGTGGTTATCTATTATTATTCAAAAGAGACACAGACACCAATGGTTGATCCCAACTGTTATTTGGGGCATAATCATGGTGAGATTGATCACCTGGCACGTTAAAATTTTGCATTGGATTTTATTAAAAGTCAAAATAGTTTGGGATTTTTTCACCGATCGTGTTTACAGTATTCTCAATCAAAGATACCAAAGATTAATTGCTGGTGCTACCGTCACCGTGGGTGTTGTTTTATTAGGTACTTTCATTCCTAGTGAAACTGACTATTCCAAGAGAAAAGATAGAGCCATTTCATTTTTTGGTTGTATAGTTGCTATTTTTTGTTTATTCATTACTTCAAAAGCTCCTTCTAAGATTAACTGGAATGCCGTCATTGGTGGTATGTTGATGCAATTCATTGTTGCTATTTTCGTGTTGAGAACTAAGGCAGGTTATGATATTTTCAACTTTATTTCTACTTTGGCAAGAGAATTGTTAGGATTCGCTAAAGACGGGGTTGCCTTTTTAACCAACGCTGAAGTTTCTCAATTTGGTATGTTCTTTTTCGCTGTTTTACCAGCAGTTGCCTTTTTTGTTGCCTTTGTTCATATTTGGTACTATTATGGTGTCATTCAATGGGCTATTGGAAAATTTGCATACTTTTTCTTCTGGACATTAAGAGTTTCAGGTGCTGAAGCAATTACTGCATCTGCTTCCCCATTTATTGGTATTGGTGAAAGTGCCATCTTGATTAAAGATTTGATGCCATATTTAACCAAAGCTGAATTACATCAAATTATGACCTCTGGGTTCTCCACCATCTCTGGTGCTGTTTTGGTTGGTTATATTGGTTTGGGTTTGAACCCACAAGCTTTAGTCAGTTCTTGTGTCATGTCCATTCCTGCATCATTAGCTGTTTCTAAATTGAGATACCCAGAACTTGAAAACCCAATTTCCAGTGGTAAAGTCATGATTCCAAAATTAGAAGACGTTGATTCTAAAGAAAAAACCGATGATAATCATGAAGCGCACAACGTCTTACAAGCATTCTCAAATGGTGCCACTTTAGGTTTGAAAATTGCTGGTACTATGATGATCCAATGTATGTGTATTATTGGTATTGTTGCCTTGGCCAATGGTATTTTGACTTGGTTTGGTAAGTATTGGAACATCCATGAATTGACTTTGGAATTGATGTTATCTTACTTGCTTTACCCAGTTACTTTCTTATTGGGTACTCCAAGGGATGAAATCTTACACGTCAGTAAATTGATTGCTTACAAGTTTATTCAAAATGAGTTTGTTGCTTACAACTTGTTGATGAATGAAGCTCCATATAACCAAATGTCCAAAAGAGCAATTTTGATTGCCACTTATTCCTGTTGTGGTTTTGCCAATTTGGGTTCTATGGGTATCACATTGGGTGTTTTGAACACTTTAACCAATAATTCCAGAGCCAAAGATATTTCCAAGACCATTTTCTCAGCATTATTCTGTGGTGGTATTGCTACTTTGATGTCTGCAGCTATTGCTGGTATGGTCATGCATGATTTGGAATTATTTACTTAGACAATGTTGTTAGTCGTCGTAATCCATTATTTTATCTCCTTGTAATATAAATATAAATTATTAATCATAAATCATTAAATGTAATTTACGATTGTAGTGGGGACGTGTGTCGCGCACAATCTTTAATTTTGAACCAGAAAAACAACCAAACAATGTAAAACAACAAAAAAAATTAAGCCGACATCAATCCCCCGTTTGTTACTCTTATAAGTACATGAGTACATTATTCTTATCTATCTATCTATACATAAATGTCATCAAAGGAAAAAACACCTGAAACAATATGCCAAGACGTAATTACGCGTGGAGTGGTAGATTTAATTGATTCCAAATTACCCAAAGAATTAACTAATTTATCGGCCAAAGCAACCCCAGGGATACTTGAATCACGAATCAACGGATATGACACTTTTTTAACCACCATCCAAAGTTTATTCCAAGAGAGACCATTAGCTGAATACCAATATTTATGGTTGGAATCTATCCATAGATTATCATCCCTTTTACTCAAATTGAAGATTTCATTTGCCAAGTTGTACTTGCATTTGCAAGCTCATGAAATCGAAAATATTGCCGGTAGGGCAATTCCAATGGGTACGAAATTGGTTGAATTTACAAATAAATTAGGTCTTTTGATAAACGAATTCTTCACAAACCTGTCGAAAATTCCAACTATTTTCCAACACAAAGTTCAAGAATTAATCCTGGTGATATTGAATTTGTTGCTTGTCAATGAAATTGATGATCCAAGTTTTGCCAATACAGCTAGTATGATATTGGAGCTGGTTCAATCATATTTGGTGACGTATCGTACAAGTACAAGTCTTGTTACACTAGTTCATTTCAGTGAAACTATCTACAAATTAGGAATGTCCCCTTTAATTCTTCCACTTTTAGATGAGTTTGATCCAGAAATCCTTGTGGAATTAATAGGCAAAGGTGGAATTAATCTAGCTGACTTGATGAACTTTTACCGTTATACAGCATTCAACTTGGTGTCGTTATCCATAAATAATGATAGAAAGTATAACAAGTTGGCTGAAGTGTATTTCAGAATATTGCTACGTTTCCCAAATTTAAGCGTAGCATTATATTGTTCAGAAGAAGATGACAAGACTATTGATGGTGATGGTAGAAGAGATGAATTTATTATAAATTTAACAGAAAGACAGGAGCTTTCGTTCATGTATGTGTTGAATTATCTTCTATCATTGAATTCATTAAGAAATTTGATTGAATCTCCACCATTATATAAAGCAGAATTGAAATTCTTGGTCAAAAGTTTATCATCTTGTCTTTCAAAAGATATTGACGAATTGGCGTCACAACCAGGAAGTACACGTTCGAGTATGGTTTCTATTCCACAATACGCTATGGAAATTGACCGTAAAATTGCCTTGGAAAAGAAATTCTTCAGTAAGTCAAAGTTCTCATCTTTGAGTGGTGTCGTTTTATACGGTTCATATAAGGAAAAGTTGAAATTGGTTGTCAATTTTGGTGAAGCATTTGATACTCCAAATACCAAACTTTACACTATTATAGAAAAATTGACAACTAACAATATCATTGAATCAAATAAGGTGATTGAGAAATTAATCATAGCCATTTCTACTATTATTGCAAATTTAAATAGATTAAAATGAATGTTACTTCTATGTGTACGTATATCTAATTCTATAGGTTTTCTACAAAATCATCTATGTCTTTTTGAAGCGTTGTGACGATTTTCTCTAAATCAACATCAACACCTCCAATAACGATATTCATTCCTTCTGGTGAGGAAATCACATTATGATGGATGTATTCCAGGAACCCACTATCCTGACTAAACCAACAAGGCATAGGTAATTTACCAACATTTGATATTTCAAAAGTATGTCTGCTATATGTACCAAGTTTCGACTTTAAAAAGTTGCTTAAGTTGATCATCTTCAACATCCCAACAAAATAGAACGAGTGTCTGGTTTCAAGCTCTTTGTTTATACAATCAGATATATATCTGGCAACTTTAGTTGTGTTGGTATTAGGCTCAATGTATATCTCTGATGCACCTACCATATTTTGAAACGGAAATTCCTTGGAATCACAATAACGTCTACCATTTATTGGGATTGTAAAGGACATGGTTTTATTAGGGTGGGTTTTTTGAAATGAATTTTGAATCATACTACCAAACCATGGTGTGAATTTCATACCACTTGATCTAGTGAAAGACAAGATCGATGACATTTGATTTTGGGTAATTTTTAAAATACGATAATCTGTATGTTGCCCCACCAGAATAGGAGTGGATTGAAATTTTGGATACTTGTTAATATTTGGATAAGTGAAATAAGAAACAATTTTTTTAATCCAATTAGGTGCAAAATGCATGATCGACGTAGTGAGTGCATACCAAATCGATGGTTTATAAACGGAATCATCGAAATCTGGTATTGAAGTCACCTTGTCATTTAAAATACCTCTAAACTCAACATCATCTGGCATGTTCGTCAATTGCTTCAATAACTCCTTATGGAAAAAAGTCGCCACATTACCATCAAAGTAACCATGATTACAACACAAGGTGATTCGGTTTCCATTAACGTATAATCTACATAATGGTGTCTCACTATTCACTTCAAATGAAACTCCGTTCAAAAACTGGAAATATTCAGGGCTCATGTCATATTCAGTATCATAAACAACAGATTCGTATGTGACTGGGAAACTTTTCACGCCGAAATTTTTATAATCATCATTTAATTTAGCGTCACCGAAATAATTACAACTCAAGATCGGGTTTTCATTGATTATGTGGTATAATGCATTGGATAATTTTTCTTTGGTTACTTTTACTGGGTACTCCGCAGTAATATTAAAATTCAGATAGTAGTTATTTTCAGTACGACATATCTGATATCTTTCAATATATGAAGCCGGACGCAATAAGCTATTCATATCGATCGGTGGGTATATTTTTGCCTAACAAACTAAACATACCAAAAGAAAATTTGACTACGGTTTTCGTATGTATATATAATAATTTTTCAACTTTTTTTGGACACCGTAAATAGGGGTTTTGTTACAAGGCACACGACTAGGACATATTTGCAGCACAAAATAGCCAAGAAAGGTTAATGAAGATTGATAGTCAAGAAGCTAGTGTCAAGTTATAGGGCTGACTTTATCAGTGATCTTTACTTCTAGATATGTGGCTTTTATTTGGCCGAATGATGTTTTGATTTTATTTAATTTTTCGCAGCATTTTGAGTGGAAAATCCAAACATCCATACATGACATAATCAAAAGAGGAGTATCAATGGTATCTATGTAGTTGAAACCATAAATTAAGGTTAACCTTAGCTCATGGTAAAGATTGCCATCTGCTGAAAAACGTTTAAAGCAATCATTTTCACCTGCAACCTCTGTATTTTTGGTCATCGCGCCAACGATGGTTTTGTGAGGGGTACCAGACTACCTCGGCGAAAAACTTACGTTTTCTTCAGTCCAACTTACCCCAGAAAAAAAAAGCAAAAAAATTGTTATAAAACCCAACCTTAATCCTCTACAAAGAATTCTACCTCGTACTTTTCACTTCTTATTTCGTACTTTTCATTTTCTCTCTTTTATGCATCTGCACAATGAGTGAACCAACATTAGACGAAATCTATGGTGTTACTAAAATTGGCGAACACAAATATATCGGGAACAGGCCGTTGAACAAACCTACACCGAAAACACGGGGAGTCTATGGTGGTAATTTCTGTGGACAGGCTCTCTTGGTGGCCATCAAGTCAGTGCCAGAAGAATACACACCCCATTCGATACACAGTTACTTCATCCGTGGCGGTGATCCGGATATCCCGGTCGAGTGGGAAGTGGAAGTTATCTCCAACGGGAAGTCATTCCGCAACCGAATAGTCAAAGGCATACAGAAGGGGATCGTGGTTTACGTCGCCACGGTTTCGTTGACAAACAAGAACTCACCTGAAACAACAAGAAAAGACTTTACATACGACACTCCGCCAGATGAAACAGTGAAAACATACAGCAACACCGAACTAGATACATACTACCAGCCGTCCCTCTACATCGAGGTTAAGGACTACCCCAAACAGTTGCATTCGCACCAGATCTCGTACTCGGTCAAATGGGGCGAAGACAATGACTCGTGGAAGAACGTCAGTCTGGCATACCAGTTTGTGGGTGCCGGGGTCATTTCAGATGTGCTTGATCTTGGTCAGATCTTACGGAACTTGGATATCCATTTGTCTCCGAAGTTCAATGTCTCCCTTGACCACAGTGTGTTCTTCCACGGTGCTGATTTTGACGTTACCAAGTGGACCACAACCACCATTAGATTGTCAAAACTCACATACGGAAGAGCGTTGATAGAGGGAGAGATGTACTCCGATACGGGTCGCCATATTGCCAGCATTGTTCAGGAACGTTTGTACATTACGGAGTTCCCAAAACTTTGAGTTGTCCTGGTCTAGATTTGACTGTTTTGTGGTTCTAGCTCTCAGAGTAACAACAACAATAGTAATAGTAATAATAATAATAATAATAATAATAATACTATAATATAATATGTGTAGCGTACATCGACTTATTTATTATAAACAATAGAAGTATCTGTGAAAAATAAAATAAAGGAGGCTTCCACCCAACGGCTGTTCCGAAAAGACACACGCAGAATGCACTCAAAACCCAAAACAAGATAGTGTTCCGATAGACATGTGAATTGTTTTTCCTTGCTTTCTTTGTTTTTCTTTGTTAGTTTCTTTTTTCCTTTTTTTTTTTTTGCTCTTCCGTTCGTACTAGATCCACGGCAATTGAATGCTAAATATAAGCCACAAATAAAATTCTTTAAGATCTTAAACAGCTTTCGTCCGGTATTGAAGTGTAATTTATTATAAATAAGAAGTGAATTCTTCCCCTTTTTCCCTTCCCCTTCCCTATTCTGTCCCACGTTGTTTAATCTTTTTCCGAAGTTGAAATAATAACCACACATAATCAAATCAGACTATGGACCAGGTTTCAACCATTAACAGTGTACCAACTGTGGACATATCCACCTTATATGACGTCAAACAGATCGATACCAACAGATACCAAGGTGTCCAGCCGTTGAAGAAACAAAGAAAGCAGATGCGAGGAGTCTTTGGAGGCAACATAGTGGCGCAGTCGGTGGTGGTGGCCATGAGATCTGTCCCGCAGGGGTTCCATCCCCATTCTGTCCATGCTTATTTTGTTCGTGCTGTAGACGATGCAAACCCGATGGAATGGGAGGTTGATGAAACCAGTACCGGAAGAACATTTGCCAATAGATCGATCCGTGGGATACAGAACAAGAGAGTTGTATTTACATCCAGCATTTCGTTGACAAGAAAGAATTCTACTTCCGAGGTAATCGAGAAGACGGGCCAACCACCATTTCTGTTTCAACGCGACACAGAGCCATATTACCGCAAATTGAGCCACAACAGCTCCGAGTGCAAGGTGCTCAGTATGAATCCAAACACGCACATTACCGTCAGAGTTTTCCCTGAGGTGCTCTCGAGAGATGTCTACACGTTTATGGCCAGATTTGGAAACGACGATAAGGAAACCATTGTGGGTCTAACTCAGGAGTACCAATATGCTGCGTTGACAGCCGTTTCCGATTGGGTGAGACTCATAGCGTATTTCTCCAACAAAGGAATGGAGGTAGATACATCCTTTGATGCGTCATTGGATCACAGTATCTACTTCCATGACAGTGAGTTTGATGTCACCAAGTACCTTGTGTACTCTGTCAAAGTCACGAGATTGAGTCACGATAGGGTTCTTTTTTACGGTCAGATTTTCAACGACAAGGGAGTGCACATTGCTAGTGTTACCCAAGAACGTTTGTTTATCATCAAGGACAACCCCAAGTTGTAATTATTTATTTATTTATAGAGTCAATAGAGTGTTTATGTTTGATTATAATTGTTGCAAAAGAAGAAGGGGAACGTGGGAAAAGGAAACAGCAGCTTGTCTTCTATCACTTCTGTGTAGATTTACCTGTCAGAATGTTCAGTGAACATCTATACCCTCTTCATTTTTCTCTAACCATACAAAAGATAGTTGAATGTAGTATTATTCTATGGCATATCTTTAACTATCGGTTATTCCAGTTTGCAACTATCGGGACTCAAGACGAAGACAACAAACTTTACCGAAGCAACAATAGCTCGGTTACGTGGTGTGGAGATAGTACGTACCGGCGTTAGCGGGTCATAAATGCGGTGCGAGTGCGGCACAAAATAAGAGTGTCTGTGAATTTTTCCCCACATGGATTATTTTTTTTATTTTTTTCACAGGAGTCCAGATCGCAAAGACATAAACCGACAAGTTTTCCTGATAAACAATTTTAATTTGTTTCTATTATTTTTAGAACTTACTCCAGACATCTCGTTCTACATACTATATTTATTTTTATTGACTATGCCTACGCACAACTATAAGAACGGAGAAACGGTAGATGTCCAGAAAGAGTTTGGAGTGGTCGAAGTTGGTGAGAACAAGTATGTGGGAGTCAAGCCGCTTGTGAAACCACGACCAGAAGTCAGAGGAGTGTTTGGTGGGAACTTGGCAGGACAGGCACTACTAATCGCCATGAAATCTTCTGGTCCTGACTTCAGTCCCCATTCGTTGCATTCCTATTTCATTCGTGCGGGAAGTGATACAACTCCAGTAGAATGGGAAGTGCAACATATTTCTGATGGGAACTCGTTTTGCAATAGACAAGTGAAAGGAATCCAAAATGGCGTGGTCATATACATCGCCAACATATCCTTGACCAAGAGAAACTCGTACAAAGCTGCCATGAAGAAATACGACAACTACCAAGAGCAAATTAGGCAAAAGGGCAAAGATAGCGATGAAGACGACGATGATGATGATGATGATGACGATGATAACGCACCACCAAAACCATTTGTTTTCCAGACGCCGAATCATGCGTGGATCAAAGATCGAGATGTTAGCAGTTTGCCTGTGTCGGATATGGAATCCAACTTATTGTTGTACTACAAGTTCCCTCCTGAGCTTGTCAAGTTGGGTTCGTCAGCTGAAGAAGACAAATTGCCAGTCACCGAACGTAGAATGGGTGCGTTTGCCAGATGGGGTATTGACAATGAACAAGGATTCAACCAACCATTGACCAATCTCGATAAAGCGTTCCAGTTTGCAGGGTTGGCAAACATCACTGACGGGTTGTACTTGGGTACGTTGAACAGAATATTACGTATTGATGACTTAACCATGGATGAGCGTGCCATAAACTACGACGGTGTCTCGTTGGACCACGTTATCTATTTCCACGACGACGATTTTGACGTGACAAAGTGGATGGGGTTCAGTTTCAAGTGTTCTAGGTTTTCTCATAATAGAGTTATTTTTGAAGGGGAGATTTACAATGATAAAGGAGTGCAAGTTGCGTCAATCATCCAGGAAGGGTTGGTTAAGTTTAAAGATGATTCTTTCAAGAAAGCAAAGTTGTAAGTACGCAAGTAGGTGTAGGTTGTTTATATATATACATCAGATAGATATTTATTTGTATGACGAGACTAGTTGGCTAGATGTGAGTCTGTAGATCGAGACAGCCGAACAAACAAAAAAATAAAAATAAATTAAAATATTACAGAATTTACAGTAACTGATAGCATTCCACCAGCATAACTCCACACAATGACATTAGATAAAACTATATCACCATTAGATGAACTACAAAAGTTCAATCATTTGACCCTAAACAATTTGTTACTTCAATTTTCAAAGATTTATACGTCAAATAATTTGCTTGTATTAGATCCAGTATTGTCTCCACTAATTAATTTCTTGACAACATTTACTAAATTGAAAGAGCATGGCAAATTCCAAAACATCTTATGGTTGAATAACGAATTACTAGATGTATCTCCCAGTATATTAACCAAGTACGCGAGTTTGATTGTTGTGATTCCCACAGATGCAATTGATGATATCAATATCTTGCAAAAACTAATACATTCTAAACCAGAATTGCATAATTTAAAGCTTAATATTGTCATCAAAGACATGGGGAAACAGTTCATTTATCAGATCAATAAAATATTTAATGGAATTGTGTCGTTTCCAAATATTTTGTTACCAGACAGCACAACAAAGCCAATTAATATCACAGCCAAAATTAAACTTTATAATTGGGCAACATATCCCATTTATTCCGATGGTATTTTGACAACCGAAATTAATGAGTTTGGAGGTATCAATGATTATTTTGATAGACCACTTAAACAGGTTAACCAACTCACCACTGCATTGATTCAATTGTTGTTTATGGGTATTACTACCGATGAACACGATCACATTTTCAAAATAAGGAACATTTATGGAAAAGGAAACCATGCAAAATTGTTAATTGACCAATTGCAAAACTCCAAAATTCCTGAATTCTTGAATCAGAATATGACTAAATTGGAGATAGACTTTTATTTGGAAACTCTTCACAGCAATACAGATTTGGTTGTACTTGAAAGAAACCTTGATTTCACACCATGTGTGTTCAATCAGTTAAATTATCATGGGATAATAGATGATTTGTTTGATATAAGATTTGAAAGCATTGAACATTTATCGAGTAAAGATGTCAGCAAGAATTTGTCCAAAGATGAGTTGTATTCACAAGATTTGAAACATTTGAATTTTTCATCCATCGGGTTACGGTTGAATAAATTGGCAAAATATATCCAACTGCAATTCAAAACTTCTAAAGTTCAAAATAAATCAGGTGCGGTAGATCCCAATATCAGTGATCTCAAGCAATTGGTATCCAATCTTGGGAATTTGTCTATCCAAGAAGAGCTAGTTAAGAAGCATACTATCATCGGAGAAGAGGTGCTAGACAAGATAAATAAAGATTATGAGGTTTTCCTTACTTTTCAGAACGACATATTTGACATCGATTATAAAGCACACCTTTCCAATTTAAAGTTCTTTATAAACAGTAATTTCCAGTCAGATTTTGTCTTTGCCACAATATTATTAATTGGATATTTGAATGACGGCATTTCGAGTAAGGATCTAGAGTGGATATCAGTAGATTTGCAGGATAATTATGGAATTGAAGCATCAATCACCTTAGAAAAGCTCATTGATAACAAAATGATTAGAATTATAAATGAATCTTCAGGTGATTTCTTGACCACGTTAGGTTTAACGGGACAAAAGAAAAAGGTAGTCCACAGTGAACCAGAACTCGATGGAGATAAAAATGTTGGTATATCTGGAGGAAGAGATGTGTTTATGAGTAACTATACTTTGATCAATAAATTTTGGAACTTGCATCCATTGGAAGATGAAGAGAGAGAACAACAAGACATGAACGAAAGCGGAACCAACGAGCTGACAAACTTGCTTGATCTCTACCCAAACCCATCGTTTGCCTTACCTGGCAACACCGTCCCATTGATTTATCGATTTGTGGAGTCGTTATATTTTAGAGATTTTCTAAAGTATAAGCCTGTCAACAACCTCAAGAGAAGACCCAACTGGGATAATTTGGGGGTTAATACCATGTTTGCGGGAAACACTGTTGATTCGAATTTGGAGAATGTCAACGATGACAAGTCGGAGTATCTTATAATCGTGCTCATTGGAGGTATTACTAGAAGTGAAATAACCTGCTTCAAGTATCTACAAGAAAGGTTCAAGAAACAGGGCAAATCCAAAAAAGTAATCGTGTTGTCAAATGGTATTGTCAACAGTAATAAGCTTTGGAAATTCATGTCAGAATAATCAAAAAAAACATAACAAACAGTCAACCGAGTCTTATAGATATATGTATTGTTATACAAATAGTAAAGATAATATAGTAAACAAATACACCTAATTTCAAAATAGACGGACAATTATAAAAGAATAAGTATGGTGAAATATGAATGCAAAAAAAGGGGGTGAGGTTATACCAATCCTGTCATGTTAATATGGCAACACAGTAGTAACATTAATACTAGTAGTAGTAAAATAAAAAAAAAATTGAATAATAAAATCGTTAATCACAATGAATCTGGAAAAGATAAACATCTCTCTTAAGCACCTTCTTCAATTTCCTTTTGTTTCTTTAATTGAGCGTAGTAAGCATCTCTTTTGGCGATAATTGGTTTGTGTTCAACTTCCCAGTACAAGTAGGCCAAACCGAAACCAGCGACAAAACCAATGGTGATGTCAGTTATGATTTTTCTTTTTAAAGTACCAGTAATTGGAGCAATAGCCATTATTTGAATATGTTTAATGTAGTTGTGTTTGAATTCAAAACAAGAAACTTTGATAAATGTGGTTTTTTTTTTTTTGAACTTTGATTTTTTTTTTTCTTTTCTTCTTTCTTTTCTTTCTTACTTAGTTACTTTCTTCTTCGCTATTTGTTTGTTTGTTTGTTCTCTGTTTGTTAGCCATACAAAATCAGCTCATAACTTCGTGCGACTTGATGGTTTAACCAATGAGATTTTATTGGTTCTATTTTTCACACAAAAGTACACGACTAGTAATAATCTCACATCAAATCCCATTCCTTCTTATAGAGTGAGAAACAGAGAGAAACAAAATGTAAGAACTAAAAGAAGAAAGGAAAAAAAAAAAAACCTCCAAATATCTTACGACTTGCTTAAATTATCAACTCTATTATCAATTGGATAAACAACATTACAATGTTTGCTCAATCAGCTTTAAGATCTACCAGAACTATTCCATCAAGAATCATCACCAGAAGAAACTTCCAAGTTTCCTCTAGAAAAATGGACATCAACACCATTGTTTACGGTCATGCCAAAGAAGGTGTTTACAGTAATTTACCATTCAAAGTTCATAACAGAAAATTCATCCCATTTGCTGTCTACTACTGGGGTGTTATGGGTTTCTTCTTTGCTTTCCCATTCTTGACTTCATGGTGGCAATTAAAGAAAGCTGGTGCTTTCAATGAACCAGTCGAATAAGTGTGCTAGTAATGAAATGACCCGAATAAAAAGTTACAATTCACCCAAGGGGTTTTTCCTTCTATTATGATATTATAGGAAATACTGTTCATTGATGTTATTTACTGATTGACTTTTTTATTTTGATTATAATTATTCTTATCTTTTACTATTTGCATTCTAATTTCCGTTTGAAATATATATGAGTATATGAATATATATATACAATACAATTATTAAATGATTATGATAAGGTAGGAACTAAGTTCCAAAATGTAGATTATACAAATAATACAATAAACTATACACGATTCAACATAATTCACTGAATAAATCTAACCAGGGTATCAAATTTAACCTTCTTAGTTTGTCGTTGTGTCGGGATATTCGATTCACTTGCCCTCTTTAAATTTGTTTTCCGCCTAGGAATAGCCAACCCTTGATACAGGAGTCTTGATCTCATTGCTTGTAGCAGAGGTGGAGGTGGAGATGGTGGTGGAGGTGGAGGCGGAGGCGGAGAAGGAGAAACTAGAGGAGGAAAAGAAGACGAAGAAGGCAATGGAGGAGTAGGAGGGGGAGGAAGAGGAGGAGGTGGTGGAGGGGGTGATGGAGGAGGAGATGGAGAACGGGCTGGAGGTGGTGGAGAAGCATATCTGTGGACCGATGTCCTTTCTTCTTGTAAAGTTGTAACTGTAGATGTAGTTGGTATAATGGGATCATTACTCAGTCTAACCTCACCATTATCGAATTTCTCAGTTTGATTTGGTGATAGTGTACGTATAGTTGGTTCATGATGTTGTATCGGTACAAATGGTGTTCCGACAATTACGCTTGGGTTAGCTTGACGTGCTCGAGCCATTGGCATTATCTCCAAGTTTTCTTCTTCATCAATATTTGATCCCAAATTAGAAATACTTGCATGACTTACATGACTTGCATTTGCTGTGTTTCCTACAAATGCTTCATTGTATTCAGATTCTGAATCAGAGCAAGATGGAGGAGGAGGAAAAGGAGGAGGTGGGGGAGGTGGAGAAAGTGGCGGTTGCGATAGTGGTGGTGGTGGGGGAAGCATTTGCAATTGTTCAGTAATTCCATCGTCATTATGACTAGAGTTATTGTTATTGTTGTCGCTCCCATTACTGTTATTGTTATTATGCTCATCTGTTAGAGTAAAGTCAGGAATATTGATATCATGTATCAGCAATCTCGTTGGCTGTTGATCTTTGTCATCAGCTTTATGCTGAGAAGTTAGTGTTTCACTGTTAGTGAAAGATGTCCTGTTTTCAGGCTCTTTTTGTCGATAGTGTTTCTCGAATCTTGCAAGTAATGAACAAGTATCTTCGAGTTCAGAAGTATTTTCTTTTGGAATAGACGTCTTTTCAAGTTGCAAGCCATCACATTGAGAAGAATCTGATTGTTGTTGTTGTTGTTGTTCTTGTGGTTGTGGTTCTTGTTGTTGTGGTTCTTGTTGTGGTTCTTGATCTTGTTGTGGTTCTTCTTGTTGTGGTTCTTGTTGTTCTTGTTCTTGTTTTAGTTGTATTTGGTCAGCCGTAATCGGGTCAATATTATCATCTTCTTTAGTTCCATTAATAATTTCAAGATCTAAGGTAATACCCAAACCATTGAGTACAAGTCCTTCTTGATGATTATCAAATTCCTGACTTTCAGGTGCATCGGATTCAATGGGTAATGCCTTATCATCAGGGAAGAATAATAAATCTTCATCGGTATGTTTAATCAGTTTGCCGAAATTCTTAACAGATTGCAAAAAGTCGTCTGAATCATCAAGTACATTCTCAAAGAATGACGATACTGGTTTGGGATCAATTTTATGATATTCTCTTTTGAGATATATTATTCTCTTGCGTATTATGTGCTTTTGTTGTTCATCTTTTATTAGTTTCTTTTCAGCTTCTTGTAATCCGGGAGTGATTTCCCTTATATATCTGTCTAATGACCTTGCTAGGCGTTCCAGTTTTTCCTTAATTTGGATTACTCTGTCGTAGAATTTATGTGCTTGTGCATTAAAGGCATCGTTATTTGTTGGACCTGATGAGTCGTTGGTATTGACACCTAGAATTTTGAATTCATCAAAGATCTTATTAATTTCATCAATTAATGAATTGATTTCTTGCTTCTTGGAATTGAAAAAATCGGTATGTTCATTTGTGAAACATTTAGCCAATGAACTTTTGGTGTATCTATTGATAGTATCATCTCTCTTATTGAGCTGCTTAATATGTTCTTTTAAATCTTTAACCAACTGCTGGGCACTAACAAGTGTGTCTGTTTCAACATCACCTCCATTTTGAGCTGCGGTTGCTTTAATGACAAACAATTTCAATGCATGCATGATTTTTGGTGGGAGAAACGCATCCTTGTGTTGTTCCTCCCTGCTTTTACAATGATCCTCCCATGTAACAAAAAGATTAATCATATTCTGACGAGTGGAATTAGACACTAACCCATATGCCTCAGCAAATAACTTGCAGATATTCTTACTGAACTCAGAAGTATATGGTTCACCAATGTTTTTTAAAATGTTGTCGATGGCATAAAACCCAGCCAATTTCTTGGTATGATTGTTGGTAGTTCGTATATAAGTCTTGATCTCTTCAGCTATTTGCTCATTTGAATTGATGAAGGTATGGGCATATTCCTTTACTTCATCAATAGGGAGTTTGTGACAGGTGAGGTCTCGTAGAAGTTGTTTAAAATGGACAGGGTCATATCTTGGTTCTTGTGGGTTTTGTGGGTTTTGTGGTTCTTGTGGGTTTCGGGGTTGTTCAAATTTTTTATCATCGTGATCGGGTGGAATTCGAAACCACTTGTTGCTGTTGTTGTTGTTGTAATTTGACTTTCGTCTATAATACGACATGTCAATATGTTTTGTAATTGTTTTTAATATTCTTTTTCTTTTTTTTTTTTTTTTTATAGATTTAGATATAGATTTACTGTTGAAACAAGAAAATTTAGATATTAACAGTGTTAATAGTGTAGTCGATCGAATCTGTTAAAATGTAAATTAGTTCATGGAGAAGAATAACCAGTTAGATCGAAGTATATATACATATATATACCTCTTGATTTGGAAATCTAACGCAAGTTAATTAAATCAATACAGAACAATAGGTTTATAATAGCAATGTCGAATTAGACAAATTCCTTTTCTTTTTTTCGTATAATAAACTTATTCTTCTTTATTGTTGATGAATCGTCTCCCAAACAAACTGATGGTTTGGTTTCGTTAAACTTATAGAATAATCAAAAAGGATAACCTTCTTGGATATGTGTGCATCAAATAAACAAACAGACAAGCAAAAAAAAAAAAAAATTAGCTAAAAGAAAAAAAATGATAAATCCATGCTCGGAAAAATAAAAAAGAAGTCGTGGGCCGATCTCAAAACCCCATCTATCTCACACCAACAGTGTGGTGACAACCGCGTGTGAGTACTATAGTTACAGGGCATACAAAGATACTAAAGCGTCAATGTTTGAATTTGGAATGTGAGGGACCTCCAAAATATGGTGAAGCTTCACTAGCACGACGAGATGACCTTGTTAAGGTTGGGGTTTTAGACACTCGAGATGGTTTTGATGATCGGTAATTCCCTGTAACTGAGGTACCACTAGATCCCAATGGAGCACCCACTTTCATGTTTGCTGTTATCCTAGAAGCAATTTGACTAGTTGAAGGTCGTATTCTTGATGGTTTGGTATAACTGAAATGATTTAGACTGTTGGAAGATGATCCATTAGAACTTACATTTGAAGAATGGCTATTGGGGTTGATTTCACCGATTTTAGTAGATTCGGCAAAAAACGAGGGCTTTTGGTGGATATCCGATATTCTACGCTCCTGTCGGGATTTGACACTGCTATTACTTCTGGAAGTAGGGATTACTTTTTGTGATGATTGCTTATGTACTTTTTCAATGAAAGTATACAGTGCGGTGGGGGTGCTTGTCGAACCCGAATTACTTGTTAGTGATTGTAGTGGTAGTGGTGGTGGTGAATGTTGTAGTAAGAAGTTATTATTGTTATCATTATCACCATCTTCAGTAGAGAGGTCGAAAGTGTCTGGCCTTTTCCTTTCATTTAGTTGCATTTTCAAAGATTCTACCTCCTGATTTAATTCTTCAACTCTAGATTTGTATTTACTTAGATGAGTTATTTCTTCCTTGGCACCATAAAGGAATTCTTTTTGCTTTTTGATTTTATCATTCAATTTTGTTATGGTTGATTTATAATGGTTGATCCTATCTATCAATGCACAATACTGGAATTTCCCTGAACTGTTTAATAGATCAATTTGTTGTGGTGTTGGTATGAAAAAAGTTTTCAATTCTTCTGGTAATGCCGTGTCAACAAGGACACTAGATATATCTGAAGCTCCACAAACAGGACAAGAAATGGAACTAGTCTTAGTACCACGATACAGATCCTCTGTCTCTTATAAATAATGGGCAAGTTAGTATATTTGGATTTGTTAATTTAGGTATTTATCTAATACGTACGTGAATGAATATGGATATTACAAGTTATATGAGCACAAGATGTAAGCAATAATACTTCGATTGATCCTTTTAGTTCATTATAATCCTTAAAACAAATACCACAACATATATATGGCAGATTTAAATCCAATTCCTGGTTCATTCTTGTGTAGATGATGGTGGTATAATAATGCTTTCTCGTATTTGGATAAATATAAAAGTTGGTTGCAAGATTTGATAACAAAAAGAAAAACAAAAAATAAAACTACGCATTAAACCATAATAGATAATAGATGTCATTCATTTTTTGATATCCATTGGAAAGTTGAACCATTTCAATTGTTTTCATCAACATTATGGTGGTTTTACTATTCGGTCAAGAATATCCCCCCCTCCCCTATTCACAAAGCGGGTTCTTTCCAATATTAGAATGGGATCGGATTTTATTATCACCGAATCCCGCGTGATTAGGAATCTCCTGTACCGGAGATCACTGAATGAGTAATTATCTTGTCGCGGCAAAGGAAAAAAACCTTGTTGACTAAAAATTCTGTATAAAATTTTCAATTTTTCCTCGCTCTTTTCCGAATTTTTTCTTCGACTCTTTCTCCACGAACCAACCTTCGTTATAGTATCCTTTCTACTTCTAACATACATAAAGACAACTATTCAAATATGCTTAGATCTAGTGCTATTCAACGTACCGCGATGTTACTGAGACAATTGCGTAGTTTTTCCATGACATCTAGATTAGCTGATAAAATAAAAGTCAAGAATCCAATTGTGGAATTAGATGGAGATGAAATGACTCGTATCATTTGGCAAAAAATCAAAGATCAATTAATCTTACCATACCTTGATGTTGATTTGAAATATTATGATTTGGGTATTGAATCTCGTGATGCTACCAATGATCAAATCACCATTGATGCCGCAAATGCCATCAAAGAATATGGTGTGGGGGTTAAATGTGCTACCATTACACCGGATGAAGCCAGAGTTAAAGAATTCAACTTGAAGAAAATGTGGCTTTCTCCAAATGGTACAATTAGAAATATTCTTGGTGGTACTGTTTTCAGAGAATCGATTATTATTCCATGTATCCCAAGATTGATTCCTGGTTGGGAAAAACCTATTGTTATTGGTAGACATGCTTTTGGTGATCAATATAAAGCTACTGATTTGGTTATTAATGAACCAGGTAGATTAGAATTAAGATTCACTCCAGCTAATGGTGATGGTGAGGTACAAACTCATAAAGTTTATGATTATACTGGTCCAGGGGTTGGTTTGGCCATGTATAATACTGATGAATCTATCACTGGATTCGCTCATGCTTCATTTAAGATGGCATTAGCTAAAGGTTTACCATTATATATGTCTACCAAAAACACCATTTTAAAGAAATACGATGGTAGATTCAAAGACATTTTCCAAGAAATATATGAACAAGATTATGCTGCCGAATTTGCCAAGCAAGGATTATGGTATGAACATAGATTAATTGATGATATGGTTGCACAAATGATTAAATCTAAAGGTGGATTTGTCATGGCATTAAAGAATTATGATGGTGATGTGCAATCCGATATTGTTGCTCAAGGGTTCGGATCCTTAGGGTTGATGACTTCAGCATTGATGACTCCAGATGGTAAAGCATATGAAGCGGAAGCTGCTCATGGAACTGTTACTAGACATTACAGACAACATCAACAAGGTAAAGAAACTTCCACTAATTCAATTGCGTCTATTTTCGCCTGGTCTAGAGGTTTGGCTCAAAGAGGTAAATTGGATGAAACTCCAGCTGTGGTTGAATTTGCTGATAAACTTGAAAAAGCTACCGTTGATACTGTTGAAGTTGATCGTATCATGACTAAAGATTTGGCATTGGCCATGGGTAAAACTGATAGATCTGCATATGTTACCACTACTGAATTCTTAGATGCTGTTGCTGACAGATTGAAGAAATAGTGATTGAATCCTATTTGATAATTATATATATTGTTCTTAATATCAAATGACAAGTAACTACGTAATTTTCTTTTCCGATGTTTGTGCGTCGTGTTCTAGGTATTCCCATAAGTAGATCATTCCGTAGTATGTACCAATGGAAATGACACATATTTTAGTAAAAGGTTTGGCAAATTGTCTATAAAACACCGACTAAAACGAAACATATGTTAGTACAATTGCTTGAACGATTGTATTGTTGACGAAACGAGTGGGGAGATACATTACATACATGAGGGTTAATTTGTTTTGGTTGGGGAGTTGTAGGAGGTTGTGGCTGAGTACTTAAAAATCTCCTTGTGAAAAGGGAACGTGACATCCCATTGTAATTGTTCATGTTTGATCTATTAAGTAATGGATAAGAATCCTTTGAATCACAGGGGAGAGTGAGATTGTATTTCACACACTGAGCAATTTTTAATTATGTTTTCCCATTCAAATTCTTCATTTTGTTTTTTTCTTTTGACAATCGCGCACGTCATAGAACATTCTCACCTGTAAACCGTTTTCTTGTTTTTTGCAATTCCAAATCCAATGGCGCCATAAACGGTAAATTAATAAATGTTATATATATCTATATGTACAATGAGTTTTTTTTAATTTGTTAAAAATAAACCAGCAATAATGAAAAACTTTAAAATAGATATATTTATTCAAGGAAATTAAAAATTTTTAGACGATTTTCGGGGTAAATCCTCGGAAAGCGTTGAAAGTCGCGGGACTCGAAACACGCAGATCGAACCCAGAATCAGGTGAAACGCAACTATGAAATATGAAAAAAAAGGGGATTTGGAGAATGAGGGTAACGAGGGAGAGTTAAGGAGAGATTAATTAAATAATTAGGTAAAGCATTGATAAGGATTATACAATTCGGAATAATTTTCTTTTCTTAATAGAATTGGATCGTTTGTCAGGGCAACAACGACGACAACAAAAAAGAAAGACATTGCTGGGTTTCTCACATTCAATTTTCGACTATGTTCCCTTTTCACCCCGATTGAATGATTGCGGTAGTATAAGCCTGTGATTCTAATGACAATATATCACATTTCACAGTTCACAGCAACAATCAATTATGTATTGTTCGGAATTGAAGTCTTGACCTTTTTTCTTTCCATTTTGTGAACAATAATAAACGTAATAAATTTTGGTTGCATAGTCAACTGATTACGGTTGCGACTCGATAACCACGACAACTAAATTATAATAAAAGCAAGATTGACAACTTAGTTCTAGACTTACTTACTTACTGGAAAAAAAAAGGAATGACAATGAAACTTCACTTTACTGTTTAAGTTCGGATCTATTGGTTGATCCAAAGGACAACAGGTCATTGAATACATTGTAATCATTACTGTTTGTGTTCGTAAAACATCACCATGAATATGCAATTATTGTCCATAGGGGTGTAAAGGATCGAATTAGGAGAATACAACATCCTGCCTCATTTCAGGTTGGTTATATGCATTCTTAGTATTGTTTGCATATGTTATGGAAATTTGTCAATTTTCGACTCTCTCTCTGTATCCACTCATTATTGTGTCTGTTGGTCCTTTCTTGCTTTCATAGCCTTATTGAATTGTGTGCAATAAAATGAGGAGAAATTTACAAATTACTAGAACCGTCTCTGTAAGAGTTACGAGCTTGTTGGTTATATAGATCACAAACTACACAAAATCGAATTCATATTTCCATTGATCAAACAATCTTCTTACTCTCCCTACCATTAATGGGAGGAAAGTTGTAAACTGAGTTTCGTAGATGGATAGGGGGGAGTAGATCTTGAGAGGATGCATCGAGTTGTTCATTCCTTTTTTTTGAAACTCGTCATGCACGTATACACAAAACATGCACACTCGAACATACATCGAAAGGGTGTAAAAATAAAAAAAAGAACAAAATTGCTCTCATCCTTCTTCTACTTCTCCCCTCTCCTGAAAAATATGAAAATGCATAGATTGTATTAGAGAGAAAGTTGCACTTCCGGAATGTCCTAAAAAAGAAACTGATCGTTGACGTATTGTCTAGTGCGGCAGAGAAAACACACAGGATACATAATCATCCAACTTGAAATTCGAAGAATTACAGAACAATAGATGGGGGGGATACAAAAGTAAAAAAGTAAAATAAATTAATTTTAGTTTATTATGTTTATTTAAGATTTCGAAAAATAAGTATAATCTGTAGTATTATAATATTATTAATAATTTACAAGAACAATGAAAATAGAATCACTCGAGAAAACCAACCGGGTTTCAATCATCCTTTCTCAAAACAAAGCAATCTATAAAAAAATAATATTGGAAAAGGAACATGGGGAAGTTATCGGGAATAATAATGATGTTGTATTTTGTGTGAATGACAAAAAGGATAGGAAAGTATCCACGGAGTTATCTTCATTCCTTGGGAGGATGTTTTGTGCTTTTAATCAAGCAAAAACTAACATTCATGTGAATCTATCCATTTACGTTTTTATGTTTTAAACATGAATCTTTCCTTCTTCAACGTTAGCATCATCTTATTAAGTTCTTCCTTACTACTACTCTCGTTCCATTGACGACCTTTCTAATGGGCTTTCTTGTGCAGACTCACTTACCCATTGTTTGATTATTATTTTTCTGGCCTAATTTTATGCGAGCAACAACTAATCCTTAATCCTTGTAGCCGTCTCCCCACACACGCTCACACGCACTGGGGCGCAAAGTTCTTAATTTGCAATAATAATAATTGTTAACAATACTACCAAGAAGGTAGCATAAAAATTGAAATTACTTTAAGGATAAACTGCCAAAACAATGATTAAAAAAAAGAAACGTGGATTAGTAAGGAGCTACACATATAAGGTTACCATACTCACCACACCCACCACACACCCACCACACATATCACACTCCTCGAAACTTTATATCTCTTAATCTGATGGGTTAAAGAGATCAACAACCTAACGGAGAAGAAGAAAAAAAAAAAGGCAAATTTACGTGAAAATTTGTAATATTTGCCGAATGGAATCAACTGCTTGTTTCAGAACAAGTATATGCTACCTGGGTAAACTGTATATATGGTTAGGCTACATGTAACCTCAAGGAAGATACTTTAACCGATGTGTGCTCCTACTCCTTGTGCTCCATCCTCTCCTTCTTCCACTCTTCCACTCATCCTCCCTCCCTTCTCCCTCGTTCGTCCTCGTCTCCTTTTTTTAATCATTTGAATGTATGTAATATAGATTAATCCATCGTACATGATGTGATTGCGTTCATTCATAGCAATTCTGTATTTTACTAATAATTATTATTAATTTTTAGTTTCTTGATTGTTTTAAGTTTTACTAGGTATTGTGAATTATAAAGTTTATCTTAAAGGTAAAAACGTTCATACATAATACCATTTTGACATAACCTCGATGTATTGCAACAACGATTTCCTCTCCTCTCCTCTCCTCCACTTTTTTGCTTTAATTTGCATTTACATTGTAACAAAAGAAAGTAAGAATAAGAGATATATGATGAACAAAAATAAAAAAACGAAACAAGGAAATTTTTCAAGGATTGAAAATCATAAAATCAAAAAAATAATAAAATAATAAAATATAATAATTGAATACAAAATAAAAAAAAAGGAGCTTTGAGTTGGATGATGATTTACTGTTGTAAGAGAAGGCATTCGACGTTGCTGTGTTTGGTGTGGATATCTCTTTAATATAAAGATAAAGAGAGAGATCCCTGAATACCCGATCCCTCGGATTATGCCATTTTTCTTTTTTTTTTAAATTTAGTCTTCTCCCATTATAAACAACTTACTAACCTCTTAACCTATACTTCGCATTCTGCATTCTGTAAGTTTACTCAAGACCAACATAGAACAAAAATTTTATATTCCTCAACCTTACACATAGAAACACAAAACAGAGTACATAGTACACAGAACACAGAACACAGAAAAGAAAATAATCGAAGAATTGAAGAACTGAAAAGAAAGTGCAAAAAAAGAAATACACTTATCTCCTACTCCTCCTCCTCCTTCCCCCGTAAAAGAAACGATAATAATAGCAACCTATTATCACGGATAACATCATTCATTTTTTTTACTAAATTATTGTAAATATTAATCTCTCCTCCCTTCACCACCTCCTCCGTCTTCCTTACCCCCCTCAACTACCAAATAATTTTATTTTGCATTACAGATTGTTGTTTTCCATACCGTACTCAGAGAAAGAAAAGCATAAATAATAATAATCTTAATATTATCAAAGGAAAGAAAGAAAAAAGTCGAGGGAATTACAACGTACATATAAAACAAGAAAAATTGTATATATATTAGGACAGTTTGTATTGTCACAAATTAAAAAAAAACCAAATTTCATCCAAACTCACTGTCAACCGATTTCAAATCTAGATTCATAACTCAAGATCCTTATACTTATAGAACTGAATCGAGTATTATTGTATCTGAAATCGAACAAAATAAATTTTCATTAAAAATAATTTTTAATTTTTCAAAAGTACAAAAAAAGGATAAAGTGAAATTAAAAAGATTTGCGATTAAAACAAGAGTGTGGTCTACATATTAAAGTCTTTCGCATACTATATATATATTAGTATAACACAGCAAATTAGGGTATCCGATTCCGTTTCTACTTCTACTCCCCTCGCTTTACTTTTTTTTGTTTTTGTCTTCCATTGAATCCTTCATCCCTCATCCCTCATCCCTCATCCCCCAGACTTTCCAGGATTTATTTTTATTCTCTTGAATAATCATTTACTAATAAGAGACGATACAATTTACATCCATCATTGCCATTACTATTACAACCTCCTTGATTTCCTATCCCGAATTACCAGGAGAGCATACGACGACAAATAAAAAAAAAGCAATTGAGTGTTTGATTGTTTGATTGTTAGTGTCCACAGCAATCAAAAACTTGGAATTCTTCTTTTTTATTCTGTCTTTGTTTGAATCAAACGACAGGAATTTAGTTCTTTCTTTTCTTTTTGCACCCCATATTTTTTTTTCTATTGAGGAATTTTTATTATTTTAGTAAAAAATTAATTTGAATTTTTAAAATTTAAATTTTTTTTTTATTTTTTTTTGTTTCCTGTAGGTCCGAGGATTTCGTACCACAAAACCTAGTGATTGGTATCAACATACGACTGTCATCCCTTGTCTGTCTAGTCTTGCCTTGTCTTCCATACTTCCATACTTACTCACCTCACTCACCTCATACCCTAACAGAAAAAAAAAAAATCTGATATAAATATTCACGCAAAGTACACACACACACAAAATGATTCCATCTAATTCTCACTCTCACCACCAAATTTATACCAATCCTGTGCAACCACCACCACAAAAGTTATCCACACTGTTGATCGCTTCAGAAACTATTTCAAACCTACTGAACTCTTTCAATTCGTTACCGTCAATTAACAACACGGTGCCAAGTCAACAGTCAGTTTATCCTTCGTTCAACCGCGAATCAACTAGTGTTGTTGCAAATTGTAATAACACCAACCCTCAACAAAATTCATCATCAGTCCAATTTGCGTCTCACCCACCAATCTCACCAGAACATACACCACCTACTGTTCTGACTGGGCAATTTTATCCTCCTTCGTCCTATCTTACTCCTCCTAATACTGTAGATACTAATTTACAAAAGATGTCTTATCAATTTCCTGTTCCCGTAGCAATGAATTACGGTTATCAAGTACAACACCAACATCATCTACCACAACCACAACCACATCCTCAACCTCAACCTCAACCTCAATTACAACCACCTCAACAACCACAATCGAGACCAAGACCACAAGTACTTCAACATCAACATCAGCAATCACCACGTCAATTAATAATGAAATCAAACAAAGTATCTAAGAATTATCAAAAGAAACTTAGAGACAATGACAACATGGTTACTAAATTTTCCAGTAAACTAAAGTCCAAGAAATCCAAACGTAACCATACTTTGATTCCTAACAATAGCATATACTATCCAATCCGTAGAGCTTCAACTAATGATGGGTTGGCTGTTTACGATACAGAGTTTCTTAATAACTTTATATATCCCAAGATTGAAATCAAGAAATATTCTACTTCTGCTCTTGATCAACAACGTAATTATATAACTGCATACGAATACCCAATTAATAATCATTGGGTCATTTGGGATTATGAAACTGGTTGGGTTCATTTAACTGGGATTTGGAAAGCTTCTTTAAATGTTGAAGAAACTAATATTTCACCTTCACATATGAAAGCTGATATTGTGAAATTACTAGAATCTACCCCAAAAGAATATCAACATTATATTAAAAGAATTAGAGGGGGTTTTTTGAAGATCCAAGGTACTTGGTTACCTTATAAATTATGTAAGATTCTTGCTAGAAGATTCTGTTATCATATTAGATTTGCCTTGATTCCCGTGTTTGGCCCTGATTTCCCTCAATCTTGTTTGAGTCCTAATGAAAGAGGGTTTGGTGAATTGAAATTGGATGATTTATATAATTTTGAAGAAAGTGCCTTACCCTTGCCAATTCCACCACCACCCCAACCTACTGTACCAACTCAAGTACCAGTACCTACTCAACAACAACAAATTGTTGCAAATAATGGAAGGTTCCATTCTAGAGCAAAGTCAGTACAAGAAACCACAAATAAGGTTCTTCCACCAGTAGGTGTGTTGCTTCCAGGTCAACAAAGTGTTGCCATTTCACCAATAATGCAATTCAACGGTAGTACCTTCCCATTCAACAACAATACCAACTTTAGTGAAGGCAATTATAGCACTCCTATGTCAACACCAAAACGTCATTATTCAAGCTCCAGTAGTATCAGCAGCATCTCATCATCTGTTTTTTCAGGCGAAAGAATCACCCCAACATCAAATGAGTATCTGACTTCAGAAATTCCTTCATTCAATGAAATGATAGATATCGTGAATGCATCTAAATGTTTACAGACATTAAGTAAAGATGGTTCTAGTCCTCGTGACATGAAACAAGAAAATAAAATGTTTGGTTCAAAATTAACCCCTGAAAATGGTGGTATTTCTGCGATTTTATTGGCTGCTAAATTAAGTGGTGTTTCAAATAATCATAGAGAAGCGGTTGCCAGATCTTCTCCAAGAGATTCTAATGTGAAAACAGGTATGGCAATTAATAATTTATTAACGTGAACGTGTGAGAGAGGTACCTATAAAGATGTTTATTAAGGCGTGTTTCATAATCCTGGATGAATGATTTTCTATTTGTTCTTATTTATTTGGTTTCTTGTTGTTCTTCGGTATTTTTTTTTTTAGTTCCTCTATATTCCATTAGTCGTTCCTTTATGGGGGGTTTTTCTTTTTCTTTATTTGACGGTTATATTTTTCATTGACTTCTTTTTTGGTCAATTATTATTAGAGTTTTGTACATTACATATATATAGTTTTAAATACAATATATTATTTAGAGATTATAGTAAAGCAAATTGGTTGTTTCTCACAATTGGCAACACTCTTGGAAACTGAACAGAAAAATATTTACTTGGAGAAAAAAAAAAAATCCGTGTTGTCTTTAAAACCAATTTAGAACAACCACTCTCAACATGGACTTTATAGACTTTGATACGTTTACGAAAGACTCATCATCTGTTCAAGATGGTGTTCTTCCTCAACCACAACCTCCATTGTCATTACCAATTAGTTCAAACCTAGATCAATTTAGTAAGAAATTTTCAAATTTCACAAGTATACTAAATGTTGAAAAACCAAAAGAAGTAGATTCTAATCAACTAGATAATGATCTTATGGAAAAGTATGCTCAAATTTCAATTAGTTTACTTAAAAAAGATAAGAAAGGTGAAGAATTGTCAAGTGATGAAAAAGAAGTAGTACATGATGTAGCTGCTCATAATATGTTATCAACTAGATTATCTCGTGTACTTAATGATTCACTTAGTGATACCAATATCAGAGAAATTTTCACTAATTTAGAAGAAAGGTTTGAAAAAGAATCGGAATATTATGTGGTTGATTTAATCGAACCGGGAATTACTGGGTCAATATCTAGAAAGAATTTCAAAGGCAGGATCGAACATGAGATAATCAAGAATCAACAAAGTATTCTTAAACAATACCAACCTACTATTAAACAATTAAAAAATATAGAGATAAAATTACAAAAATTGAATGAGTTGAGTAAAGAGACAAATGAGAAGGTAAATAAAAATTTCGAATTTTCAAATGATTTGAATGCTGAGATTAATGGGTTGAATAAAGATAAACAATTAATTGGATTAAAGAAAAACTTGTTGATTAATTTCAAAGAAAAGTTTACCTTGAATGAATATCAAGAATTTGTTTTGAATTCCGGGGAATTAAATGATGAATTTTTTGAGGTTTTAAAACGTGCTGAATTAGTTAATGAAAATTGTTCAATTCTTCTTTCTTTGGATAACCCACAATTAGGATTGAAGATAATTGCTAAAAGTAATCAAATCATAAACCGAGCAATGGATAGAATAGTCAGTTATACCAACAAAACATTAGACAATTTGTATTCTTTAAACTCAAAATCAAGATTAATTACCTTGCACAATTGTTTTAGGTTTTTACAAAATAAATTGAATTATTTCAATTCGATTGTTTCTACATTTAGTGAATCAAGATCAAAGGTGCTTCTTGATGAATTATATAAACAAATCCAAGGCGATGTGGAAGAGGTTAATGGACAGAGACGATCAAGTTCAGTATCAACAACCGATGCCAGACCAATTGCCATGTCTGCTCATGATCCTACACGATTTGTTGGGGATTTATTAGCCTATGTCCATTCAGTTGCTGTCAATGAATCGGAAACCATAACTAGTATATTCACCATGGGTGATGATAATGATAAAGAGTTTGAGAATTCCATACATGATGTAACTGATAAGATCTTACGGTCCTTATCACGTCCAGTTAAAGCTAGGGTTGAACAAATTGTATCTAGTGAAACCAA
The DNA here is from genome assembly GCA_030557055.1 of Candida tetrigidarum. Classification (NCBI taxonomy): domain Eukaryota; kingdom Fungi; phylum Ascomycota; class Pichiomycetes; order Serinales; family Debaryomycetaceae; genus Candida; species Candida tetrigidarum. Next base: position 42,155 of record JAKTVF010000043.1, read on the forward strand.
ACTTTCAATCATTATGCAAATATTCAACCTTGTTGAATTATATTGTATAATGTTTACTAAACAATTGGGTGATACGGGGAATTTAGTCGCCACCATTAAACAATTGATTCAAGTTTGTCAAGATCGTATATTTATGATTATTTCCAATAAATTAGCTGCTATTAAAAGTAGTAATCTGGCTAAATTAGAATTGAATTTAGATTTACAACCACCAGAATGGATTATTGATTTTTATTCGGATATTTTACCATTACTTGATCAGATAACTACTGAGACCATGTTGAATTTATCCCCTGAAGATAATGAGAGATTCTTAAATTTAATCATTAATCAACCAATTGAAATATTTTATGAACATGTGGATAATAACAAGTTATTCTCGGATAAAAGAGATGTATTACTAATAAAATCCAATTTCCTTGATTTAATTTTATCCAAAATCATGCCCGTGGCTTTATTAACGGATAAAGTATTAGAAATGAATGATTTGATTACTGACATGACATCTAAAGTGACAGAATTAGAATTAACCAACATGTTGAATAATTGTAATTTATATGATTACTATAATATCATCAACATGATATGTCCATTCACAGATGATTTCTTTGATGTTTCCATATATGAACCAATTAAAGAAAATAAATTATACACCATGGATAATTTCAATAAAGTTGATGAATTAGTACAAGAATACTTACCAAATGCCATGATGGAAATGCAACTGACACTTTTAAAATTAAATTCACCTATTGCAGTTAATGAAATTGTTAATAATTCATGTATGAAATTTGTCAAATTTTATTTCAAATTGAATTTAATCAATCAAGAATATTTACAATATTCATTCACATGGACTGATTTGGAGTTGGCTACATTATTAGGTATCAGCGATGTATACATTCAACCAGAAACTACTATATAATACATAGATTCTTATTATATATCCGAATGATCAGGTATTTTACCTCTTCCATAACCATCTTTAGAATAATAATCCATAGGATAGACTTTTTCATCACCCATGGTGTCCTTCTCTAACATCACCATGGCTTCATAAGGAGTCAACAATGGTTTATTGAAAGCATACCCCCAATCAATAGATAATCTAGGACAAGCCACTTGAACAAACGCATCAATATCATCAAACATGGCGATTTTCGAAGGTAATATTTCACTTAAAATAATCTTAACCACCTGAATCCCCCTTCCAGTTAATTCTTTCTCTAGTTTATCCAAAGTTATTGGATTTCCTTGTCTTCCCAACGCACCTAATATCAACCCGACTTTTTTCGCATATTTTGTTGTGGAAATAGCATCTTTTCTAACTTCAATCATTTGTTGTTGATCATAATATTCTCGAGTGAATTTCTTACTATATGGATCATATCTAAACGCCGGGATATCTGGATTATGAATCATGGAACTTTCCAAATGGAATCGTCCATCCCCGATATAAATCATTGATTTGATATGAGATTTATCTAATTTCGCCGAGGTACATCCTAATACTTCACCTTTTGAAAGAGGTCTTGTTTGTGGTGGGATTAAATATATTGGTTTTTCTGGATCGGTTTCTAATTTCGCCTTGATGCTATGAATCGTGGGGTTGAATTGGATCGTACCGAATATGGCTATTTGATCACCTCGTTCGAAATTCAATTTAATGGTATTGATTAAATGAGTTTCATCAATATTGATAGTTACAAACACGTACAAGACTTTAATTGATGTGATATCAATGGGAACTAAACATGAATGGGCATAATGAACAATGAAATCACAATCTAATGAACGAGCAGTATAATCATCAATACAACATGCTCCATATGATACATCTCCCATGACGATGGTTTCAACTTGACAAAATTGTTCGATTATATCAGACATAATTAATGAATATATTAATAAACCCTCCGGCATTTGTAATGCCACTCGGGTAGCATGGTGTTTTTTGATGTTCCAGATAGTTTTATGGATTTCAAAATTATAATTTGATGGAAGTAGTTTAATGGCTTCATTTAATTCTTTGTCATTTAGGATATCTTCGGGGATTTGATTCATTACTCGTCCTATATGATGAGATGTGTTGGGGGTTCGAGTTAATGGTTGATCTCCTTCTTTGACATTGATGTTTTGTGGTTTTCTACCTACGAATCTACGTTTCGTGACTCGTGGTTTTTCAGAATCTCTAGCTTCCTCAACTGCACTCATTGTGTTTAGTGATGTGGGATGGATTAATAAGTGCATGGAATTCAAAAAAAAAAAACTTTTCTAGTTGATTCTTCTACAATGTACTGATCCATCGCGAAATATATATATCTCCGTCTGATGCCAAAATTTGAAATTTGTCTGTTACTTTTAGTATTGGAACAACAACATAGGATACATCATGATTACACCATTTTTCACAATCACACAAGATGATGAGTTTATATATATTGATGTGAAAATCTCCCATATACGATTCAGTGCACCCAATATAGAAATGACCATCAACAATGAAGTATTTGTGTTTTCATTACCACCATATTATTTACGGTTACGATTACCTTATCCATGTATAGAAGATGAAAGATCACATGCAGAATATGATTCTAAATCAGAATGTGTCAAGATTAAAATACCTAAAGAAACCAAAGGACAATTTTTCCCTGATTTGGATTTGACGGCTAAATTATTGGCAAGAACTAATGAGCCTAAATTAGGAGATGTGGGACAACAAAACAAACCTACCAAACCATTAATTGAAGAAGTTGATCCAGAAAACAAGGAAAAAAGTCAAGCAGAGAAAGATCTTGAAGAAGGTGAACAATTCAATTGGGAAGTTGAACAAGAAGTACCGAAAAATCCCACATTAGAACGATTGGGTGGTGATAACAATGAAGATGAATCTACAGGAAATATATCTCTTCAACCAATTAAATATGGATTCAATAATCAATATGATCAAATAGTTGGTGTTTCAATGGCTAATGGTAATGATATTAATGAATTAGGTAATCCAGAATCAACTCCAGATACCGATCGGATAATTGAACGATTAATTAAAGAAAATATAAAATTTGATCCCGAAATTTATGCTGCTGATTTTATAATGGAGAAATATCCTGCTATGGATGATGATAAAAATTTCAAATCTTTGATAGATTGGAAAAACCCCATGATTCAAAAATTCCTTAAATGGTATAAACATGAACAATCATTACCTGAATCAGAACGAACTACCATCATGCCGGTTGAATTCACTAAAGAAGAACAAGAAAAAATGATCCAATTACCTAGGAAATCGTATCTTTTAGAAGATTCCTATAAACCAGAAATATTAATATTATTAGTATGTTTATTATTTGCTTATCATTTTGATCTTCGAGAAAATGAAGGGGATCATAATATCGAAAGTGCCTGGACAATAGGTAAAATCACGCCACAATTTTCATTCCTTGATGCTAAGATTGTCATGGATAGAAGTAAGGATAATCTATTACGTGCTGCGGTGGTAACATGTATAAGAAGAGCATTATCATATCCATTTCATCGAAGTTTTAAATTGTTGACAAAAGTATGGGATGATGTATATTATAATTTAAGAGGGGGGAAACGATTGGTATTGAAAAGTTTATTAGATTTGAAAGAATTATTCCGATTTCATGATATTTATTATGTTTATGATAAGATTTGGTTAGAAGATCTTTGTTCTTATCTTATTAGTGATAACATATCTGAAGTTACCATTAGGAATCTTGCCCATGATTTAAAGAAAGAAGTGAGTGCTGTTAACAAACAAGATATTACTTTCGAGAAAATCAACACCGATGCCATGAAAGATGATCAGGATGAAGAGGATGAAGAAGATGAAATGATTGCATTAAATCTAGAGGAAATAGAAATGATGGCTGAAGATCTGTATAAACAATATCAAGAAGCGCAATAAATAAATACATATCCTAATCTTTAACCATAAAACTTAAACCTTTACCAACAATACCTCTTAATTTAATTGGATTCGATTTAGCATAAGCTATCAACACAGCAAAACTTAAACTAAACCCTAAAATTTCCAATTTAATATTTCTATCAGTAGGTTCAGGATCAACAAAAGTACCTAAAGCTTTAGGAGTGACAAACATGGATAATTCATCTCTTCTATGAGGATATTCTAATAATATACTCATTCCACTTAATGCTGAACCTGCTTTAAGAGCCCAAATCTCCCATAATCTTTGAGAAAACCAATGAGGATGATTATTTCGAACATAACAGAATACACCCCATTGGATACCGGAAAAAGCTCCCAAAAAAGAAGCTGATCGTATTGTTTTAAGTAATAATTTCAATGGATTTGTTCGGAATTTCTTAATAAATATAAAATAGAATAAATTAAAGGCAAAATATGCTTTGAAGGCAAATTTAAATTGTAACCAATATCGAATTATAGCATGATGTAAACAACTTTTAGTTTTAAATTGATGGAATATTTCACAAGGTAATTTATTTATCTTGGTAGTGTCACCCAAACTTGGATCCTTACCATATTTAACACAATAATCTTGGTAAAATTCATGATGTATCCCACCATTATCGAGAATATCATAATTGATTTCATTTGATTTAAAATATCTCATACCTTGAACAAGATCAGGATCAATTGCTCCTGCTTTTGCAATCCAATTCCTATAATCAGGGGATAATTTCTCGGGTTCATAAAACCAAGTATCCATAATTATATAACATGAAATCATAAACATCATGACATCACCAAATTGATTCAATTGTTTAAAAGTTGATGATTTCGGATTAACAACTTTAGCAAAATTCGACGTAATTATAGTATCTAAAGCTCGTGTAATTAAAATCAATGTCCAATCTAATGTATAATATCTATCTTGTTTGATTCTTTCGGTTTGGAAACTGGGGAAATTCAACGCTGCTGATGTAAATGCGGCACAAAATGAACTTACAAAGGGTAACATATCTGATTCAACATGAGGTTGTAACATCGAGGTATAAATTGGCGTGAATGCATTTAAAGTAGCCACTAATTTAGTCATAAATACCGGTAATCTACCAGGATCTAAAGGATCAGTAAGTACTTTAGTTATATCATGGCCAAACCCTTGGAAATCTAATTTAAGTAAATGGCTGAAAAATCGCGAGATTAGTTTAGGTATGACTTCATACATATAAGCAAATAAAAATGTACTTATAGTTGAACGTTGAATGAATATTAGACGAAATAGTTTTATCCCTGTTTTAATGGAAAGATTGGTTAGATATTTGATTAAGCGTAGTATACGAATGATGGAATTCACAATTGGACTAGAACCATGAGTTCTGGACATAGCTAATAGTTGCCTTCTTGTTCTTTCAATAGTTGGAGAGACCATTAGTGAGTGAATTGTAATTATGTATTATAGAAGAGCAATCATGGAATTCTGTTTATATTTGTTTGAGTTTCCTCGGTTGTTGATAGATATCTCAAGTAGGAAATTTTTTTTTCTGTCGTACCCCAGAAATGCTCCGTACGTTTATCTCAACACCACACCACGCCGTAGTAAAAAATTATGAAACACAAATTACAATCAATATACGAGAGTCAAACAACACAGGAGAATTTAAAGACGATTCAATTTTTTTTGCACCCAAGATTAGATTCTATTGTTATTATTAATACATATGACGTAAACTAATGCTGAATTAATGAATATATAGATATACATATATTAAATTACTAATAAGACAAGAGTTGTAAGCAAATGCAAATGCAAAAAAAGAAAAGCAAGAAAATTTTGTAGGTGTGATTAATTATTACCAGGACATTTCCAATCTGTAACCAGATGTAGTAAACACTAAGGAATTCAAGTTAATTTCCCTCCTTTGAGAATACTGTCATGAAGCTTGTTTTCCAAATGTCAGCTTATTACGACGATGTGCTTTTGGTGGGTTTGCTTCTTCTTCTACTTTCAGTGCGGTTGTATCACTAACTGAACTATCCAAAGACATATCTGGATCCATATCAACATCTTCTTTATGAGTGGATGATGACGTTGTAGCTTTGGGAGTAGATGATCTTATTTCAGGATCCGCGTCCTCTTCACCCTTTGGTTTGTCTTTCTCGGAGTCATCTGGTTTAGATTTTATTGGTGATACAGGCGATGATTCTTGAATTGGTGTACTTGTCATAGATGATTTCCTTCGTTTATGAGACTGTGTTCTTACAGGACTACCACTTCCACTCATAGGACCCAGTTGTTGTTGTTGTGCAGAGGACGACGACGACGAAGTAGTAGGTTTCCAATGATGGAACTGGATCACGTGTTGAAAAGAAGTCATAGATTCCTGCAGTGGTTGTACTAACAGCTTACTTTGTTTATGCAATGGTTGAGCTGGAATTGGTTTTACTTGTAAAGTTGAAGTGGTTCCAACTACTGGGGATTGAAAAGACAGTGAACCCCTATTTGGATCAGCAGCATTCAAATCTATGATAGGCTGCCGAATCGGCGTTTCCATAGGTAATGAACTATGACGCTGATGAGATGGGATCTTTCTTCCCCCTGCTGCTGCTGAAGTTGATGATGAGGAGTATCCTCTGTATGGTGTGGTTGGAGTAGCTAAATTTGCCACTGCTGCGGCTCCGATCTTGGCTGGAGATAATGGTCTTCTTCCTGCAGTACTACCTGCACCAAATCTGAAACCTAATGGTGGACCTCCAGAAACATTGAATGCATCTGGATGTGAGATGGATCCACTACCACTACCACCACCTCCACTACTTGAACTTCTTCTGTGTGCTTTCTGAAATGGACTAGTTTGAGGGATGATCCCGCCATGTTGTTGTAGTTCTTGTTGCACTCTCTTTTGGTTAGCTTGGATTATTTGGATCTGTTGTTCTTGCAGTAGTCCTGGTGGTATAAAAACAGGAGGTGCTTGTTGTTGTTGTGCAACTGGTGAAAACTGCAGTGGGTGTTGTTGTGATGGATGTTGTTGTGGTGGTAATGGTGGTTGTTGTTGTTGTTGTTGTTGTTGCTGTAGTGGTGGTTGAAATTGTGGTCCAGGTGGAGGTGGTTGCATTGGTTGTTGTATCATCATTTTCATCTGATCTTCAGTTAATTCAGGTACTTTTCCCACACACATTAAAGGTATTAGATTAATTGGGATTTGAGCTCTTAATGCAGTTTGTAGAATGGCAAAGTTTTTATTTGCAGTTTCCACTTTATAATATTCTTGTTTAGTACGTTCTTGTTCTGCTCTCAATTTAAGTGCATCTTGGAAAGAATCCTCTGAAAAAGGGAATGAAGTGACATTAGGACCCAATAAAGCCAATAAACCGGGGTCAGATATTGGTTTTTGTGGAGATCTATAAGGTTCTTGTTGTGTATGAGGTATAGATTCACTTAATCTCCTTAGTGATGGTATTGAAGTAGTAGGTAAAGGAGAATCCCTATTTTGTACTTGGAAGGGGGGCTGTAGTTCTTCTGTATTTGTAGTAGATGGTCTTTTCTGAGGTATTGATTTATTTTGTGGGAGGTGTTGTTGTTGTGGTTGTGGTTGTGGGTGTTTGTCTTCTTCAATGTTCTTGTCAATGAGTGAATTTACACTCATAGATGACATTATAGATTGAGGAGGAGTGTGTTTGATTTGTTCAGGTATTTTGGTTAGTGAAGTGGGAGATAATTGATGAGAAAAACTAAAAATTAAAAATTAAACACAAATGAAATTGACAATGGAAATGAAATTGAAAAAGAAAAGAAAAAGAAAAAGAAAAGGCAAATTATGGAAGTGGAGAATGAAGGGAGGAAGGAGGAGGTGTAGTGAGGAGTAAAGTAAGATGATTTGTAAAGGAATGTGTAAGAGTAGGTTGTCTTCTTAAATACAAATTCAAAGTAAACCTTCTTCTGATGGAATGATGAAGTTGTGTTAGTGTGTGTTTAAGAAGAAAGAAAGAAAAAAAGTTTGAAAATAAAAAATAGAAATAAATTTTATTTTTTTTTTAGTTGAATGGAATATGGAATACGGAATACCAACCAAATTGTATGATAAATTTGATAAACTAAAGTTATTATTATTCTAAATTCATGTAAAATGTGTTCAATTTCGAGTAATTGAGTTTTGTTCACTTTATGCAAATCTAACTAAAACTATTAATAACAAATAATATGTATCCCATACGTATAGAGAATAACCTCAAAGTGAAATAGAACAAAATAAGAAAAAAAGCAATTAATAATTTTAACCTGATGCATATAATTCAATCTTCTTCTTCTTCTTCTGGATCCTTATTGGTAAAGAATGAATATTGTCTTGTCTAAAAGTTTGTGTTAATTATCAAAAGATTTCAATTTCATAATTGTCTTTTTCTATAGCATTCTCCGATAAACCCCCTTTTTTTGTTCATTGTAAGAACATGTAAAACAATTATCAATAATTATATTTCAACAACAACATCATAGAGGGGTTTTATTGTCCTTCTAATACTAAATAACATTATGGAACTTTTATTAAAACAATACAATTTATGTCGTTCCTTTGAATTGCTTCCTATTGTATGGATGATTAAACTCACCCTTCTATGAGTACTACGAGCAATTACATAAACATTCACCATCTCTCCAACTTACACTCCATCTGGTCATCTAAACTTTTTCCCCCTTGATAAATATCCAAAGGTTTAAAGTTGTGACTAAAAATAAAACAACAACCCAAACCTTACATAATAGTGTGTTATTATTATTTTTCTCTTTTAGGATGAAATTCTTATGAATAAGGAAAATTAATTTCTATTTTTACGATTAACTCTTACAATCATACTCCCCCATAAAGATTCATAGATTTATGAAATTTCAAATAATTTAAATCAATAAATTTTAATTTGTTACTTTGTTACTTAATTTTAACCGAAACGGGGCAAATAATGACTTTGTTTCAAATATATAATTTAACCCTTTTCTACCATTGTCCCATTATACTCTCCCCCATAATTCTTTTTCATTGAATTTGCTATATTTAGTACCCATGGATATTTCTCACCCACATGTTCTTTCTAAACACCACTTCAAACGAGTTCAAACGAATTCAAACGAGTTCAGACTCAGTGAAACACCTTTTTTTATTATTATTACTCCATTCCATTATGTATTTCGTAAAAACTACATTACAAGAAAAAAGAAACAACTACCAGAGCCTCCATTACTGATCTGATCAAATCCATTCTAGACTGTTGCTGGTCTAGCCCGTGGAATATGAGACAGACACACCTAAACAGTTTAACATGATGTGTGGTGTCTCGTAACCTGTGGGAACATCGCAATAAAAAAAATTACTACTATAAATAGTCCTTGAAAGGCGTTACAAAACAGGAGATAACGGATGGAAAGAAATGTTTTAAAAATAACCCAAAAACCATCCCATTTCATCCTATCCTATCCCCAAAAAAATAGGAGAGGCAATAACGGATATTGCTCTTTCTAAATCAAATGCTTTGCTTCACCTCATTTCGTCTTCGTCTTACTCTTCTTCTTCATCATCCGCTCGAGGGGGGTGATTGTTATATGTTGATATGTTAACTAACCCATTGGCAATAGGGAATCTCAGGCGTTTAGAGCCTTGTTCACTCCGTTTCAGAACAAATTAAAACATGAAAGAAATATATTTTTCTATTTTATAATTTCATTGATGTTTCTAGACTGAATGCTTAATAAGTCTCATTCTGTAACAAGGAAAAAGGAAAAAGATTTCCACTCGTTTCGGATTCAACTCTTTATTTTTTCTGTCTTTACATGCTTCAAAGTTATACAGAGAGACTCGGTGATTATCGAAAATCCAAGGGTTCAATCGTATGATATTGAAATTACCTGTAGAGAGAGAGAGTGGGACATTGTTGTGTGTATATTATATTAGGAAATTCCATGTTGCTGCAAAGTACAACCTCTATAACACACATACTACATGCTACGCCTCAACAGGGATAAACGATATATATTTAGTATTCTATTTTTATCTCATCAATAAAATATCATCAACCAATTCTAGTTCTATCATAATCTGTTCCAGCTGCTATTTTAGAAAAAAAAAAGAGCAAAAATGACTGCAAAATTCAACGAATAATAATAATAGCGCAAACAATAACAAGTATGATGATGATGATAATGAAAGCTTTGAATTTGTGTTGCATTTATTAACTGTTACTATAAACAAACTGCTACCACAAAATTGGTGAGTGAAAAATAGTACATATGTACACGACTAAATCAACAACAACAGAAAAAAAAATTATTATTATTATTACCAGAGAGAGAGCGCTGGTGGTGGATGGTGAGAAAACAAGAAGACAAATCAGCGTTATCGTCAACATCAACTAGTGGTTAGATTATTAATATTTACAACCACTTTTCCTTACACTACACTACGGGTTTCAGAATTCTGTATATAGATTTAATTCATTCCCCTGGTTTCTAATTATGGGTAAAAATAAAAAGAAACTGAATAATCTGCCTCAGGCTACACAAGGTGATGGAAATGAAAAGAGTAGTCAAGCAAATGAGTCCACTAATAATAAAGACTTTTCAGAGAAAGTGGTTATAGATGATAAAGAAGAAGTTAAGGAGGAGGGAGATGTTAAAGGAGAAGAGAATGAAGAAGTTACGGCAAATGGTGCAGATTCAGTGCAATCATCATCAGATACGGCTGATTTACTTGAAAAATTAAAACAAACAGAACTTGAAAGAGATGAAATTCAACAATCTTATGATAATCTAGTGAGCAAAATAACATCCATGAAAACCATATTTACCAAATTAAAACAATCTGAATCTGAATTAGAAGAAAAAACCGAATTACTTGAACAATTAACCATTGAAAATGAGACTTTAAAAAAACAATTGGAAAACACATCATCATCAAATAAAGCTGATCTTGAAACTATTAACTCATTAAAAGAAACAAATACTGATTTAAATAATGAATGTGAAAAATTAAGTGATTCATTAACTAAATCTAGACGAGAGTATACGGCGACAATTCAAGAATTACAAGATGAAAAATATGAATTGGAAAATCAAAATTCTAAAATATCTAAAACATTACATGAATTAAAACTGGAAATTAATGAACTAAATCTTGCTCAAGATGAAATGAATATGGAACAAAAAAGTTATATATCAACCATTGAAGAATTAAAAGATAAACTTTCTTCCAAAGATAATGAAATATTGGAAAATAATAAAACTATAGAAGATTTTAAAAATCTCGTATCCATCAATCAAACCACCTCCGAAAAGGAAATTACTTTATTAAATGATAAAATCACCCAATTGGAAGAAAAAGTATCCTCGTATGAATCCAAGAATCAATCATTACAACAAGAACTCAACACAAGTCGAGATGAATTGAATCAATTACATGAAGAAATCAAAAAAATCGATGAATTAAAAACCGAAGTCCATAACAAACAATTACAAATTGGGAAATTACGTCATGAAGCAATCATATTAAATGAACATTTAACTAAAGCATTAACCATGTTAAAACAAGGTGGTGAGAATGGAAATGGATCAAATTCAAAAATCGATAAAGAATTAATTTCAAATGTATTGATAAGTTTCTTACAATTTCCAAGAGGTGATACTAAGAAATTTGAAGCGTTGAATTTAATTAGTGCTTTATTACAATGGGATGATCAACAAAAAGTATCAGCTGGATTATCTCATTTACCTTCTAATTTGAAAAATCAACAAACTAAATTAGATAAAGATGGTAATGAAATTCCAGTTCGTCAAAGTTTTGTATCTTTATGGACTGAATTTTTAGAAAAAGAATCAACCGGGAAGTAAGTAAGACCACTCCCCCTTATGTTATACAGGTTTAATGTACATTTATTAAGAATAGTAATTAATTGATCATTGAAGACTTAGTATCTGACGCGTGTAGGAGGAAATATGTAGAAAGAAAAAAAAAAATTCAAACAAAACAAAACAGAAACACATTCACCCGTACCTCCCTTTTTTTAAAACAATTATCAACACACCCTCAATTCAATCATGGTGAATATAGATGATTTCTTTAAACTGTCTAATAAGTCAGCACCTGTATGTATTGATTAATAATTATATCATTCACATTGATCTTGTTTTACTAACTTTAATATTGAACAACAGAAAGGGAAAGTCACGAAACCGAAACCTGAGTCAAAGCAAAAGCAAAAGGCAAAACCAGAAGTAATTGAACTAGATGATGATGACGATGATTTTGATTTCGACGATGATGATGACTTTATTGCCGATGACAATGATATCGAAGAAGATGATGATTTCAAGGATGGTGGTGAAGTCAATGATGACGATGACGACGATGATATAATGATTATTGATGAACTTCCAAAGACTAGACAAACCACATCGCGATCAAGAGCTAAAGCATCTCCTAAAAAAGAACCTGTCAGGATCGAATCTCCCAAGAAAGTAACTAAACCTTCTCCCAAAGCATCACCAGCAAAGAAAAAATCCACAAAAGAACCTACTGGTAGGCAAGTCCATGAGATTCTTGCAAGTATCCCTGATGCTGAATTACCAGATATCGATCCTGATAAAAAAGTCAATTTTTTCCAACTTCAAGCATCTAGAAATGAAACTTCATCAACCACGGTTGAATTACCCGCAGCTCAACCCAATTGTTTATCAGGGTTAACTATTGTATTTACTGGTCAATTACCAAATTTAGATCGTACCACTGCTGAACAAACAGCTAAACAATATGGAGCAAATGTCACGAAATCTATTCTGGGTCGTACTAGTCTTGTTGTACTTGGTGCAGAAGCAGGTCCATCAAAAGTTAAAAAAATTAAAAGTTTAAAAATTAAATCAATTGATGAAGCGGGGTTTATTAAATTATTGGAAATGATGCCGGCTGATGGTGGGGATGGTGTGGCTGCTGAAAAAGCTAAAGAAAAACGTGAAAGAGAAGAACAAGCAATTATTGAACAAGCTAAATTGGAGGAACAACAAGAAAAAGCCAGAGAAGCTGAGAGAAAAGCTAAAGCAGCGGCTGCTACCATCACTACCACCACTTCCTCTAGTCAAGACAATATTAAACCAACCCCACCAAGTTCACAACTTCATGATATTCCTGCAAAGGATAAATTATGGACAGATAGATATGCACCAACAGATATAGCCCAATTATGTGGTAACAAGGGACAAATCAAAAAATTACAAGAATGGTTAGAAAATTGGTTTACTTATCAAGCTAATGGTTTTAAAGGTCGTCCAGATTCTCCAAGTTCATTCCGAGCTATGTTAATTAGTGGTCCACCAGGGATTGGGAAAACCTCGGCGGCTCATTTGGTTGCTAAAAGTCTTGGATATGATGTTTTAGAAAGAAATGCTTCGGATGTTCGTTCGAAATCTTTATTAAATGCTAATGTGAAATCAATTTTAAATAATACCTCGGTGGTGGGATTTTTCAAGAATCGTGATGATAAAGAACAACAAAATACTAGTAAGAAATTCTGTATTATTATGGATGAAGTTGATGGTATGTCTAGTGGTGATCATGGTGGTGCTGGTGCCTTGTCACTGTTTTGTAAGATTACTAAAATGCCCATGATTTTAATTTGTAATGATAAATCATTACCCAAGATGAGAACTTTTGATCGAGTTACATATGATTTACCATTTAGAAGACCAAGTGAAAATGAAGTTAAAAGTAGATTGATGACTATTGCCTTTAGAGAAAAAATTAAATTGGATCCTAATGTTATTGGACAATTAGTACAAGCAACATCAAATGATATTCGACAAATGATTAATTTATTATCCACCGTATCCAAAACTCAAAAACTGATTGGAGCTAGTTCTATGAAAGAAGTTAAAGAAGGATGGAGTAAACAAGTTGTATTAAAACCTTTTGATATTGCTGGTAGATTATTAAGTCTGGGTATTTGGACAGCCCCCAGACTGACTCTTGATGATAAATTAAGTTTATATTTTAATGATTTTGATTTTGCTCCTTTAATGATTCAAGAGAATTTATTAATCACTAAACCAAGATTACCAGGTAAACCAATTAATCATGTTGCTCAAGCAGCAGATGATATAAGTTTATCAGATACGGTGAATTCCTTGATTAGATCGGGTGAACAACAATGGAGTTTATTACCATTCCATGGGATTATGTCTACTGTCAGACCATCATATCAAGTTGCTGGTCAAGTTTTAAGCAGATTGAATTTCAGTAGTTGGTTAGGACAAAATTCCAAACAAATGAAATATCAAAGAATGTTACAAGAATTACAATATCATACAAGAGTTCGAACTTCAACTACTAAACAAGAATTAAGACTTGATTATTTAGACCCCATGTGGAAGAAGATAACTAAACCAATTAAACAACATGGTACTGGTGGTCTTGATGAAGCTATTGAAGTAATGGATGATTATTATTTAACTAAAGAAGATTTAGATAATATTGGAGATATGATCAATCAAGAATTGAAATTGGATACCACCACTAAAACCGCATTCACGAAAAAATATAATAGTGCTATACATCCAACAATTATTTACAAGACTGGTAATTCTCTTGGAATTGGAGGCAAGAAAGTCGCAGCTCCAAAAGCTGATTTTGAAGATGTTATTGATGATGATATGGAAGATGTTCCTGATGATGCCGATGATGGTGTAGATTCTGATAAGATTGATAAGAAAGATAAATTGATTAAAATGAAACCAGCTAAATCATCAGCTAGAACTAAATCGTCTGGTGGAGCAGCTAAAAAGAGACAAAAGAAATAGACAGTGTATATATATCTATCAATGAATCGTTATTATTTTTTTAAGTTCTCGTAAATCGCGTGGGGGTTTATTGTATTACATAATCTTAATTCTCTTTGAGGCTGTAACAATCGAAACGAGTGGGAAATCTGAAACTTCAAAATCACCAAAGATTTTTTTCTTCTTCTTCGTCGTCTACCTCCACCAACTACACCACCAATAACCATCAACTTATACAGATTGTGTCTATAATGTCAGGAGTTCCTCCATTATTCAATATTCCTAATAATAAGAAAACATCAAGTAATAGAATATTACCCAATTTAACCATACCTCCAACAAATAACAATAAAGAAAATCCTAATCCTTCATTACTCGTCCCCCAAAATAATAATAATGGATCAAGTCTAAGTATTAATACAGATATATCTAGTAAATCTAATGATTATGATCAATTTGTTCCTCCCCAACAACAACAGCAACAGCAATTAGGATCGATACTGGCATCGTCGCCTAATTTGGTGACCCCGATAACATCATCGTCTACATCATCTAGCAGTACTATCAAACCTTTAAAACGAAAACCACCACCACTACCTATTCGTGTTGATACTAAGATGGATAATGGTCCTGGTTCTATGGATATGGATATGGATGTAGATGAACCTTATCAAGATCAGAATCAACAGGCAATTGACAATATCGAACAATATACTATGAAACATCATTTAGAGCAACTAACACCATATGATTGGCATTTATTAGCCAATTCAAATAAAATAAAAGAAATAAATAAATTAGGAGAAGGTAATGGAGGATCCGTAACAAAATGTTATTTACCTGAATTATTACCTAATAAACAAGTATTTGCTTTGAAATTAATCATAACTGATTCTAATCCCGATGTGCAAAAACAAATATTTCGAGAATTGGAAGTATCCAGAAAATGTCAACATCCAAATATAGTGAAATATTATGGTACGTTCTTATTAGAAAAACAATCCATGATTGGAATTTCAATGGAATATATGGATGGCAAATCATTGGATAGTATTTATAAAGAAGTTCTTAAACGAGATAAAACTAATCGTATAAATGAAAAAGTTTTGGGCAAAATCGCTAATTCAATATTAAATGGGTTGGATTATTTACATCTGAAAAATATCATTCATCGAGATATCAAACCATCAAATATTTTATTGGATACTAAGGGGAATGTGAAATTGTGTGATTTTGGAGTTAGTGGAGAAGCAGTTAATTCAATTGCATCTACATTTGTAGGCACACAATATTATATGGCTCCTGAAAGAATCACTGGGGGCACATATTCTATAACTAGTGATATTTGGTCATTAGGGATGTCGTTATTGGAAGTTGCCAATGGAGATTTCCCAATCTTATCATCATTGGGTCCTATTGAAGTGGTGGAGATGATTCTGAGAAGTCATTTAGAATTGAAAGATTTTGAAGAGGATAATATTTTTTGGTCCGAGGAGTTTAAAGCATTTATTTCAAAATGTTTAATGAAAGATTATAGAAGACGTCCAAGACCAAGAGATTTATTGGCTTCTGATGAATGGTGTTTAATCCAACTGAAGGAAAAAGTTAGAATGGATAAGTTTGTTAAAGTTGTTTGGGAATTAAATGAGTAACATATAATAAATATCAAATAATAAATAACATATAATAAATAACACATAATAAATACAAGCTAACTTAACTATCTAACTGACTGACTGGATTACCAACTATCTACGTGATTGGATATTTTATCCCATTCTGCAATTGGATCAAAAGATTCAAAATTTGCATACTTTATAATAAAATCAGATTCCGTGACCAATTTGTATAAACAAACATCAAGTTCTTTATCAAATCCACCAACGAAAAAAGTCGATCTTTCTTTATACCAAATAATATAATCTGTCCATAGATTAGCATCTCGTTCCATATAGAATTTACAAAACACACATAAACATGCATAAACAAACAATAACCTTAAGGCAAAATATTGTCCTTCATGCATCAAATCTCTCAATTCAGAACTGAAATCTAAACAGCATAATAAAAATGGGAATGGATATTTACACATTGAAGTCGAAAACATCCCTTGTCTCATTTCATTTATGGCAGCTAAATAAATCTCATGTTGTTTCATAAACCCCACATTATCCAGGAATGATTGTCTTAATCCTTCTAGATCTTCTCTTAATGATAAAATGACTGGACTGGTGATTTGATTTTCTGGTGCCACAGTAGATTTAACCATTCTATACAAGAACAACTCTTTCATTGGGGAACTAAGAATTGGTTTAATACATTTCGCCGTGGCTAGTTTATAACTTTTACATAAGGAAATGTAATCCAATTCGAATTTATCAAATGATAAAAGTGGTACGGATAAATAATCATAAGCTAAATATGTAAATTGGAATATTAATCCGAAAAACAATTGATTAGCCACATTCAACTCATAGGACCCATCAATCAATGTTGAATTCTCTATCAAATTCCTCATTTCAACAAGTGATTGATCGAAATATTGAAGTGACACTATTTTCAATTGTTGTCGTTGTGAAGGTGAAATGAAATTATTCGTTGCCAACAGCGACGTGGATATCCCCGTGGCAGCAGCAATGTCTTTAACCACCTGTGGTTTCAGACAATGCATTAGCATTAATGATGAAAACGCATAATGTGAATTTCGAACCAATGCACTATATGAGAATGCTGCCGGTAGTTCAACAAACCAAACTCTCATGAAATTCCTATTATTGAAATTGAAAATATATTGACCTCGTTCTTTGAAAAAATCAGCAAGATATAATTCAAATTTTGATACCCGAAGCACCGAAGTATTGGAGTTTAGATCACTCTGTCTTGGAATAACTTCAATTTGATTAATTATTAGTTCATCTTCCACCTCCCCTTCCTCTTCGTCTTCCTCTATGGTATGTGGCCGAGGATTTATTGTTGTTGGTATTAGACTGCCGACGGTGTCTGCTACTTTTCGTGGTCCTCTTGAAGGTATAACAAATTGTTCATCATCTTGTTGTTCTAGTTCTCCATCTTGTAAGTCTTGTTCATAGACACATTCTCTATTGGTATGTATACAATATTCACATGGTCTTCCTTTATTACACTATTTTAAAAAAAAAAAAAAATCAGAAACCGTTAGTAACGCGTGATATTCACACAAACTATGCATAAAAAAAAATGTAAATCCCTAAATAAGGATGGTAGTAGATAGTGAGGTGTGGTAGTAACATACTCCTATTTTCAATTTCCTACAACTTAAACAACGCTTCAGTCTTGATTTCTTTGTGAGAGCCATTGAGTTTTATGGGGGGTAGATCTTGAATGAAATATCCACAAAGGTAATTTGTAATTTGTAATTATTTTTTTTCTTGTTCTTCTTCTTGTTCTTTCCCTTTTGTATGACAGGATGTCATCAACGTTTTATTTGCTTTTTTTTTCCGTTTTATTTAATTAGGATTCCTAACACGAAAATTTATATCCCATATGAAAAACGGGAGAATGCGGAGATAAAACGGATAAATTCAGGTATGCTAATCTCCCCAAACATTAAACAAACTAAAATATGGGTAAAACTTACCTAAAAAAAACCCCAGGGGTACAATCTGAAAAATGTAAACGCATGTAAGGTACAGTACTGTAAAGTAAGGTTATGTTAGGTTAAGTAAGGTAAGGTAAGGTTTAACCATTAAACTTTCTCTTCTGGTTGTAACTCACAAGTTGTTTCTCAATGTTTCATTTTTCTTCCGTCTCCCGAATCCCCTCGGATGTGTATTTTCTTGACGGAGAATCTTTTCTAACTATGATATCGTAAGACATATTATGGCTTAAATGAGGGGAGGAGTATCGTCACATTTACCAACACATGAACACACCCATACCTGCATATATACATACGTAACCTTTATTCTCGTTAGCTATCAACATAGTCTTTTTATAAATTCGTAAATTCCATCTGAACCTGCAAATAAACCTCCTTGAAATGAAATTACTTGAAATTCAAGAAACCTGGAGAGGAAAATACATCAGGTTTTTATATCTCACCCTAAGTGTCTCTCCCCCAAAAATATTTAGCTTTTGTTACATTTATTTTCTTGAAGGGATAATTTCTTATCCAAAAGATCCTTGGTTCGTAACTCTCTACTTATTTAAGAATGATTATTATCCCTGTAAGCCGTGTTTTGTGCGAATTATGGCGAGAATTCCTATATCCATAACGGCCCGACGCATTGTTTACAAAAAAAATGAAACCACTCACAAACTATTAAACCTGCGATTACATAATCGGCGATACTAATAATGTTACCCTTACCTAGAACTTTAAAAAAAAAAAAATTGAATCCCCCAAAAAAACTAAACACCCCTTTATATGGTTTAGAATCATATTAGATGATATACCATCACTCTACGTAGCAACCCTTGTGGTGTGATCAGAATTAGTATTTGCGATTATGAAATCAAATTATTTAGTGGTATTATTCAACAAAAACTAGACTAAATATAAAACAAGAGTAATAATAATAATAATCTCCATTGTTAACGAAAACCCCTAAGTTGTTCACATACACACACACCATATTACATGTCAATTGTTATTACCTCCTCTTTTTTTGCATCTCTTATTTTATTGCCATTTTCCAGAACCCTCTTGATTCATGTGCGTTTTGCAATCACCATATTGTTAGTCGTGTAAATTGTGACAAATATTGTATCTGATTTTTTTTTTTGCTTCACACTCTCGTTCTGGTCGAACCAATCAAAAGCAAACCGAAAATAATTTTCTCACTCTCATTTGACATATACCAGGAACTCCATACCATACCCTAAGATAACAAACACATATAATATTTGAAAATGCCTGTTCCATTTGAAGGGTTGTTGCCATATGCTATAATGACTGCCTTTTTCGGATTGGCAGGTCATGGAGTACAATTCATTAGATATTGGGATAATGGTTGGAAAAATGATAGATACAATTTAGATGAATGGGATGAAAAAATGCTTGCTAGAGATTTGTTATTGACTGGTGTTAAGAGAGGTCAAACAAGTGAAGCTGTTGCTCCTGAAGCTTTCAAGACTGCACAAAAGATTGAACAAAGATACTGGACTCCATATAGAGACGAATATTTCATATTGAGAGAAAGATTATTCAGAGGTTATGCATTTGGAGAATGGGATTTGTCGTAGTTTTGTTTTGAGAGGGGAGAGATTGCTATTAATGTTGTGAAAAAGTTGTTATTATTTATACTTTTCTTCAATTAGTGGTAATAATAGTATATATATATATATATATATATTAGGTAAAATACATTACAATTAAAATAAGGAATTCTATTTAAAGTCTTTGTAGGACCATTTTTCAGTGAGTTTCTTTTGATATTTCCTTCTCTTTGCAACTGGAACTCTTGACTCGATTTTACCACTAGATTGCAAGTTCAACATTTGATCGTAGTACAAGTTACCTTCTGGTTTCAAGTTTCTTAAATTACCACTCAATTCATCAGATAATTTGACTTCCATAGGAGTTTGTATAAGATCATGTTTGAACAATTTTTCTTTCCTCTTACGTTTTTTGGATTCTGGTTTAGTAGATTCCTTTTCGGCTTCTTTTTGTAAAATCTCTTCCAAGTTTGATAAATCTTTCAATTGTTTCTTTAAATCTTTGATTTCTTGTTGTAATTTAACCCTTTCTTTATGTTTCAATTCTTTGTTTCTCTTGGTTTTTGTCTTGATCTTAAATTTGTTAGGTTTGTTTACCGATAAGGAGTAATCTTTTTCTTTGGTTTCTCCTTCTTTTCCTTCCTCCTCTTCTTCGTCTTCATCTTCATCATCAGGATTATCAACAACCATATCATCTAGCGTATTTGCCAACTCTTGAATCTTCTTACGATGTTCTGCCATTTGTTGTCTAGTCAACTCTTGTCTATATTCAACATCATATTCTTGATTAATCAAATCTTTCCAGGATTCTAAAGATGGATTATACGATTTACCAGCATGCACTTTCTTCTCAGTTAAATCATTATTAGTAAGCTTAATAGGTGTTTCCTTTAAAGTTTTTGGCACAACAATAGCTTTAGTAACTTCAGCAGTAGATTTAACATATTTGGGTGTTTTCTTAGCAGCCTTCTTGTCCTCTTCATCTTCATTGTTATCATCCCATAAATCTTTATTAGACGCATTTACAAGTCCTTCTTGTTCTATTCTATTCATTAACTTATCTTCACTTTTGAATTTCCCACCATTCAATTTAATCAACCTTAAAAGATCAGTCTTTTTGACACCTTGAATAGTAGCTTTTTTATCTTTATCTTGATGTTTACCATGAACCAAAGCAGGTATTTTCGATTTATTAGTTAAAATTTCTTGGGTTTTCAATTTTTTAACTGACTTAAGTCCAACACTACTTGGTTGATCATCAATTATAAAATCATCTTCTTTTTGACCCAAGATGATTTCTTCATCTCGTTTCTCTTGCAAGGTTTGTTCAATATCTTCTATATCTATATTCTTTCTCCATGCTTTCTTTCCCTTTCTGGAAGACTGTGGCTTGGTTGCTTTCTTTGATGTTATACCTTCTCCACTCATTATTGTTTAATATGTGTTAACTGTGTAGATACTGAGTGTAACTCTACAAATAAATAAATAATACTAATAGTACATAAAAAAAAAATTCTGATAATGGAGATGAGATTGAATTTTTTTTTTTTTTTTTTTGTACACTCTTGTTCTCACACCCTCAAATGCTACCAAGAGTAATCACATAATTAAATACTCATTATACATTAATTAAATATATAAGCCAGTTATATTTAAGACAATAAATAAATATAAATAAATAACATTAATAGTAATAATAAATAGAAAATTCTATAAAAAATAACAATAATGCAAAATAGCACTACTCACTTACTAGGGTTTCTGATCTTACAGGACTGCTAGATTCACTTTGAATATTACTATCAAATTCGACTTTTGAGTCGTCAAATCCTAGGGCTAATTTCTGTAAATTCAGTTCACTTAATGTTGCAGTTACAGGTTGTGGTTTCTTTGGTGTAATTGATTTCCTCTTTCTTCTCTTCAAACTAACATTCTTAGCAGTAGTACCCGATTCAGTACAAAAGGCAAGCATGTTGTTCCTTCTTCTAATCCCTTCATTGATCCAAAACTCACTTCTATACATCTCCCAACCTTCTCTGATATCAGTGTTGAACACTCTAGCGTTCAAGACCAATTTAACATCAGTTACTCCTATTCTAGGTTGACATTGTGATTGGCAAGTTACCAAAAACACTTCTATCCTGGAATTCTTGTTAGCAATGGCATTCGGGAACAATTTATGGAAAACATTCAAATTTACATTGATAATCGCCAACAGAATTTCCCTAATGAAATCAGTGACCTTGTCGACAAATGGTGTTTGAATCTTGACCAATCTAACATTCAATTGTCTAATACCTTGATTTGTCTGCGATAAGAATTTTCTTGGTAACACAATTGTTTTCTGATATTCACCAGATAAATGATACAATAGTAAAGTGGTAATGGTTGCTAATAAACAAAATTGCAAGATAACTCTCAAAGTTCCAGTTGAGGAGTTATCCATAATAAATAAATGATGCGATAATGCAGCTATTATGGAACATAATATACTGAGGAATGTTACGTATTTGCGTCTCATTGCTCTTTGTTGAATAACTTGTTGACGAAGATTTTCTTCCAAGATTAACAAGTTTCTGAAAACCTTCCCAGAAGTTGGCATTGATGTATAACCTGTACCAAAAAACTCTGAACGATTAGTTTTATCACTATCCCTTGATTTTCTTCTCAATCTTCTTCGTGTACTCGTTGATTTATTGGTCTCCGACTCTGGTGACATGCTGCTATCTCTTCTTCGTCTACCTCTTCTAGTAGGAGATGCACTTGACGACGATCTCCCTGATTTTTTGCTGGGACTATCCTCTACTCCTACTTCTTCATCTTCTTCGTCTTCGTTGTCGTCGTCGTATTGAGATGATCGACTTTTTTTACTTTTCCTTCTTCTATTACCGGCTGGCGTCAATATTCTTAATCTCGTTAAATCAATTGCTTCTTCATCGTCATCCGAACTTGGAGGCAGCAGTTGCTTTCTGCGTGTGTTTCTTTTTGGAGTGACAGAACCTCGTTCCGTTTGTACATCTATTGAACTTTTCTCATCAGAATCTGAAAGCAACACATTTTCTGTCAGTAGACTTGAGGGGTGGGATAATTCCATCATCTTTAGTATTTGTTTAGTACTTTCTAATCGTGGTGATGCAGAAGGTGACGATGCAGGTGATTTTGTTGATGAGGATGATAAATAATTGACGCTACTGTTTGGGGAAGATGCCATTTCGTCAGCATCAATTTCACGTGCTAATCTATCTCCAGATGAGTTTGAACTCCACACACTCAGTACCGAATTTGACCTGTCTTCTCCGCCTCCTCCTTCTCCTTCTCCCCCTTCTCTTTCTTTCGGTTGAATAAAAGAACTAGAAGTGGTGTCCATATTTAAAGTTATGGTTTGATTGGAAATTAGTTTGTTATTTGTTATTTGTTTATGCTTATTGTGTGACAGTGAGTTGCGTTGTGTGATCCTGTTGATAAAATTGAAACGGCTAACCTTTTGAAACGATTAAACACTAGTACAACTTGTTGAAAGTAGAAGCGCTAGGTAAATATTAGAGTGGAGTATTCAAAGATCAATAACGATAAATGCAAAACAAGTATATTCTTTAATGAAATCAACTAATTTTTTTTTTTTTTTTTGTAAACTAATTATGGCTTTTTTCTTTTCTTTTATTTTAATTCTCTTGTAGATTTTTTTTTTTTTTTTTGGTTGTCCCTTGGTTGTAAGAAAGAGAGAGAGACAAAATTTTTTATTATTTTATTTTTTTTTTCTCCTTCCAAACTTTCGTAGTTACGGGCGGTATTTTTGTGTGGTGATTCACAACCGCTCGTGCGAGTTGTAAGATGAAATTTGTGGTCGTCGTGTGGGAGTAGCTGAAACTAAAATCTTAAATAAAATATCTATACTTATGACCACTGTTAGACAGAGAGGGGGCAGGGCAGTGAGCAACGAGGACAAAGAAAATTTCATGATAATTTAGTTTAACGTGTACAACTACTTAAATTGGTTTATACTTAGAACTAACAAGTAGTACTGCCATTTTAACAGAGGTTCATTTTTACTCCTCAATTAATTTCTCAATTCCTTTCGAACGGGAAGATAATCAAATCAGTAGAAAAAGAAAAAAAAAATAATCACGTTCACTTGTTTCTTTTGCTTTGCTTTGTTTTGTTTGTTCTATATTTTCTGGAATTTCGTACTTCACATCCCCACACAAACCTAATTTGTTGTCATGGCATCGTCATTGAAACAATTGAAAGAGCAATTTGTATCTGATTTAACTGGAGGATCGATTTCAGAGATCTACAATGTTACGGGTGTAGCATTGTCAGCATACTTATCGTATCGAATGTTGAAAAAGACATTTGGCACGTTATCCTTTGAATATGATTTCATTTGCAACGTGCTCACCATTTTGGTTGCAATAACTAGTTATAGTTCAAACCCTACACATTTGCATTACTTCATCGTTCTACCATCATTATTGATCTTCTTGTTTAACTACTATGTGGAACCACGAGAAAGTTCCAGAAGAGA
>JAKTVF010000044.1:0-66509 GCA_030557055.1 Candida tetrigidarum
AAACACTAACGTTCAAATAAAAAGAATAAAAAAAAATAGATATCTAGTAATTGGTTGTCGTTCTTTTGGAGAAAAGAAGAAGGAAAAGAAAAGCAAAGTAAATGAAAAATTTGTATTCTATTATTCTTGAAATAAAATAAAATAAAAAAAAAATTTTTTTCTCTTCTTCTTCTCAATGTATGATCTGGGTGGTAATCGCAACTACTTTTGCTACATACGCTTTGGACCTGCGAGGCAGAGCCATTTAAAAAAAAAAAACGAGAAAATTTCTTTTTTTTTTTTTTTTCATTTTCGTATCCATCTCCTCCTTTTTAGTCCTGAACATTAAATTACAATTCCCCCTCTCAATCGATGACTCAAAATTCATTTGATTGCTAATACGGGTTTTATCGTGGTATTTTTTGTCAACTCAAAATAGCAAACCTCTCACACGACTCATTATTCCCACCTACGACAACTCTATTAAGCCGATAACACAGAATGTATTTGGGTTCACTTAGCACACGACACTACTCCATCACGTAATACTGTACAGCCTACTCACCTCTCCTATTTTATCTTACAATAAGCCTTGTTTTTTCAATTCCAAGTAGTCCTTTTCTGACATCACATTACCTTCCTTGTCTTCTATTTCTACTTCGTTCTGCTGTGATTTGATGTCCTTCTTTATCTGTCTCCACAATTGAACCACCTCATCGATTTTAACAATGTTCTTGAATAGAACCATCTTATCTTCATCTATACCAAGACATTTTAACCCATATTGATGTTTCAGCTCATTAAAATGTTTGAAAAATACATTCTTTCCCTTGTAAGTTATATTACCACATACTTCACAGTTGTACTGTTTGTTCAATCCTTGTAATTTATACAACCAAAATGGCATTGGCACTCCATCTGGACCAAGTGGTAAATTCTTGAAAGCATCATCACCTTCATCATCTGACATTTCTTCTTTTGAGCCGTCTTCATCATAATCATCGTCGTTGTCATGGTTATTACCATTGCCAACACCCTGCATGCTGACAAACTCATTCTCTATATCGTGTTGTAATTGCTTATCAAGTTTTATTTCTCGTTCCGACGAATGTGACAACTTTTCCACATGTGATCTGGTTGCTTCTAGGTCCAATGTTAATTCATTGCATAATTTCTGAATCAAATACTCTAACCAAGGTATGGAATTGTCTTGCTGTGGTTGTGCTTGTGCTTGTGATGGTTTGTTACCAGCATTCTTCTTATGTTTCTTTCCTGATAAATGAGCATCATAAACAGTTTGTTTGGCAAATATTTTATTACATGGTTCACAATATATCTCTCCCTTTTCATTGGGTTTCCCTTCTTCCACTTTGAAATCTTGCTTCCATGATTCTAATAACTCCTCATAGTCAGTCAATGGGTATAGCTCTACCAATCTCTTCTGTAGAAAATCACTCAACTCAGTTAGGTAATTGACATACGACCCATTTACCTTCTGGTAAGGGAAACTCATAAACTTGTATAAATACTCAACGTAGGAAACATTTCCAAAGTTATTATTGTAGGTCTCGTGAAATTTATGCAAATCCAACGTCTCACTAACTTCCAACCTCTTGAGATGAGATGCCACATAACTTAGTATGTGTTTCCGTTTCACAAACTCCAATTCCTTACCATTTTTAACCTTGACAGTTGAATCTTGAGGATATTTTTCTTTATCTAACGAACTATAACTTGAATATAGAACTCTGGGATCTGTGACAATCTCATCACTCTGAGGGATCTCGTTTATAATCTCATCGAATTTTGCAAATGAAGATTCTGGCAATCCTTTGTTAAATAGATCTTTTTCATTGGCTAAGCAATGATTCAAGTCGTTCAATATCAGGTTGTATCGATCATTGAGATACTTTAATTCATATTGTTGTTGGAGCGTAAGTCGCTTTGTAGATTTGGGTTTGGTGATTTTCGAAACAAGGATATTTTGTTTAGGCTGTAGGTGTGGTGGTAATATATGTGGATTTTTTAGTAACTTACGAGTAATAGACTCCTCGATGATATCAAGTTCTTCAATATTTGATCGTTGTATCTCTATAAAATTACTCATAGTTGGCGATGGACCCACAAGTTCGAGACTTTTCGATTTTCCTACAACAGGCAAAATATATTTTATTTTTGTTTTTTTGTTTTTTTTTTTGTGTGTGCAATTATTTCGCGATTATGAAAGCAACCCAAACTTGAAACGACAGCAAATAACAACTACAACATCAACATCAACAAATCCCCCACAACAAGATGTCAGAATCTAAGGAACAACAACAAGGAACCGAATCACAACTTCCATTGTACTTGCTTACTTACAATTGCAACAAGCAAGTTATTGAATCCAATTCATTCAAATCTAAAGTCACAGAATCACTACCAGAAACCCCATCCCTTTTGTATGTGTTTGCCTTGCAAGAATTCTGTTCAACTTTAGACGGGAGCTTCAGAGTAGCAGCCAACAAACAATTGATATCTTACAATGAGATCATACAAGTTATGTTATTTGAAAAATATGGCATGGATTGTTTCCAAACCATAGCCATGAAACACATTGGATCTATTGGATTGATTATCATTTCGCCGTTCGCCCCCAGATTCTCAAATATCAGAACAGCAACATCATCAGTTGGGTATGGATACAGTTCGTTGAAAGGTGGTGTGGGTATAAGGTTGAAGTATTCCCCTAGCAACATGAAATCAGTTGAATTGAGTTTTGCTGGTGTTCACTTGAACGCTTATGAAGGAGAGTATTATTATTTGCAAAGAAACCAGAACTTATTGACAATCATAAGAAGTCTTGAATTTGGCGATGGGTATGGTTTGATTAAACCAAATAATCATATTTTTGTATTGGGGGACCTCAATTATAGAACTACCCAAGACTACAAAAAGACATCTGTGGTAGCCCAGAATTTGTTAGCCTTGGCTGATCAACATAGTGAAATTGACCAGGAATACATCTACCAATTGTTTTCTCAATATGATGAATTATATAAAGGATTAAAGAATGGTGATGTCCTTTTAGGATTCTGCGAGGGTAAAATTGAATTCCAGCCAACGTACAAATACTACCTCAATACTGGGATCTATAATTCCAAAAGGTGTCCTTCATGGTGTGATCGAATTTTGTTCTTATCCACGTACGAAGATGCAGAACACTTACACTTATTACGAACCACAACTATCCAATCTTTACCTGTAATTGACAAATACGACTCGATAAATTCGTTATTATTATCTGACCATCGTCCGGTGTATTTGAGAATTTCTGTGCCTTTCAATCCACCGAAACTGATAATTTCACCAATGTCAGGATGCTTAGAGATTTTGTCAACTGGTTTATCTCAACAATCAAGGTTTCTGAATTTGAATCAATTGGAAGAAATCGATCATGATAACTACATTGAAAGTGGCCCAACTTCTATCTATTTAAAACCGACGAAATTGGATTTCTTCAGAAATAGAGTCGTCACACAACTCCTGGATAGTACTATAGGGTATGGACTTTGGTTAGGTACTACACTTGAAGGAAGAATGACATTGTTGATTCTGGTGGTCACGTTAATAGCATTGTGGTATCTTTGGTAGGACAAGACAATATATAAAAACATTTTTATTCTGTGTTTACAAGTACAAATCCTCTAACGATAGACTTTCAAATGAATCCAATAGAAAATGACTTGCTATTTAGATGTACTACCAACTCATCGTCCATTCCTTCTTGTTCTTGACTCAATACTCCAGATTCGAAACCTGGTGACTGCATACAAGCTCTCTATGTATTAAGAAATTTTCCGGGTTTCTTTTTTTTCTTCATTTTTTTATTTTTTTTTTTTTTTTTTTTTTTTTTTTTTTTCTGGACCCTTACGAAATATTATCATCGTCATCATCATCTACAACCAACGCTTTCCCACTTCACGAAAAAAAATAATGTTGTCGAGAATCGGGGTAAAGAGACTTCCTAAGAATGTGAAGCTGTTAAGTCATTTCATAAGAAATAACCAAACTCTAGCATCAACTGCGAAACCAAATATAGAATTGATTACACTTGCCAATGGATTACGTTTAGTAACTGATTCAACCCCAGGTCATTTCAGTGCCTTGGGAGCTTATGTTGACGCAGGTTCAAGATTTGAAGATCCTAAAAATCCAGGGTTGTCACACTTGCATGATCGTTTGGCATGGAAATCAACGGAGAAATATAGCGGACAAGAAATGTTGGAGAATTTATCTAAATTAGGTGGCAATTATATGAGTGCATCACAAAGAGAATCGATAATTTATCAAAGTTCAGTGTTTAATAAAGACGTTGAGAAGATGTTGGAGGTTATTTGTCAAACTATCAGATACCCAAAATTCACTGATCAAGAATTTGAAGAATCTTTGCAGACTGCAGACTATGAAGTGCAAGAATTGAGTTATAAACCAGATTTGTATTTACCAGAAGAGTTGCATTCAGTGGCTTATAAGGATAATACACTTGGATTACCATTATATTTACCAGCAGAAAGAATACCTCTTGTTTCAAAGCAAGACATTTTAAACTATCATGACAAATTCTTCCAACCCCAAAACATAATCATTGCCATGGTGGGTGTTCCTCATGAATATGCCTTGCGTTTAGTGATGGATCAATTCGGAGATTGGAAAAGTACAAACCCTTCAAAACCTGATTTGGGAGTGATTAATTACACCGGTGGCGAATTGGCATTACCTCATAGACCGCCAATTTATGCCAACTTACCTGAATTATACCATATTCAAATTGGATTCGAAACTACGGGATTGTTAGATGATGACTTGTATTCATTAGCCACATTGCAAAAATTGCTTGGTGGAGGTTCGTCGTTTTCTGCTGGTGGTCCAGGTAAAGGGATGTTTTCAAGATTATACACACAAATATTAAATCAATACCCATACGTTGAAAATTGTCAATGTTTCAACCATTCATATATAGATAGTGGGATTTTTGGAATAAACGTATCGTTAATTCCACAAGCTGCTGGTATTGGTGTGCAAATGATTGGTAATGAATTGAGTAGATTGTTAACCAAAGAAGGTGGAATGACAACTAAGGAAGTTGAAAGA
The DNA here is from genome assembly GCA_030557055.1 of Candida tetrigidarum. Classification (NCBI taxonomy): domain Eukaryota; kingdom Fungi; phylum Ascomycota; class Pichiomycetes; order Serinales; family Debaryomycetaceae; genus Candida; species Candida tetrigidarum. The sequence goes on from JAKTVF010000044.1 coordinate 5,113, forward strand.
GCCAAGAAACAATTGATCAGTTCATTGTTGATGAATGTTGAAAGTAGATTAGCTAAACTAGAAGATTTGGGAAGACAAATCCAATGTCAAGGTAAAATCACCACCATTGATGAAATGGTTGAAAAAATTAATAGATTGGATACAAATGCTTTGAAAGATGTTTTAGAAAAAGTGATCACCGGTAATGTCGTTACCAAAGGTGTCAGTTCAGGTGTTCCTTCTGTGGTTATGCAGGGTGAAAGAGATTCATTTGGTGACGTTGAATTCTGGCTTCGTCATTATGGATTGGGTAAATTCAATGGTCCTGAATTAACTGAACCTAGAAATTTCCCGCTACAAAACGAAGAAAAGAAGAAAGGATGGTTTTCATAGAATAGAATCGGTAATTGTTGTTATATATTTATTTCTTTCTTTCTTTCTGTAAATAATAATAAAAATAATAAATTTGTATTAAAAATTTACTCTATGCGCGTAATTTCTCACGTAATTCTAAAACTTCCTTTTGTAACATCAACATTGTCTCTTTGATATCGATATTCTCTCTTTGAATACCTTTCAATTGCAAGTCTTTTTCTAAATTCTCATTATGTAAAATGTCAATGGTGCTTTTGTAATGATTGATTTTATTTTGGTAATCAAAGTTCTCATCATTATAACGTTTGCTCAAGCTAGACTCATTCTCCACTCTAATCTCCAAATTCTTCACTTGTCTTTCCAAATTCTTGATATTCTTTTCATCCTCATTTTTCTCAACAGTGGCTGAATCCAATGCTTTGTTCAAGGATTTAACTTTACCTTCCAAATATTTCAATTGTTCATTGCTGTACAATTTCTCTTCCAATGTTTCAACCTTCTTGTTCAATTCTTTGTTGGTTTTCAGAAGACCGAAATTTTCTTCCTTGGTGACTAATAACTCATGACGTATTCTCTGTTGTTCTCTGTAATCGGAGCTAGTAGAAAGTTTAGATTGGTTCAATTCAGATTTGATAGCTTCAGAATCCTCACGTTGGTTTTCCAAATGCTGTTTGATAAATGTCAATTCTGCTTGAGTTTGTTTCAACTCGGTGGTGGTTCTATCATGTTGGGCATTCAATTTATTAAGTTGGTTGGATAAATCCGTCTTTTCCAGCAAGATTCGGTCTCTTTCTGATGAAATTTCGTCAATGAGTTGTTTCAATCCAGAGACTTGTCTGTTGAAATTGATAATCTTTCGATCATTAATAACCTTTTCGTTTTCCAAACTTCTTAAATTGTTCGACAACTCTTCAATACGCAATTCCAATCTTTCTTCACGCAACACCAGGTCCTCTAACTCTTTGGTTAAGTTATCTTTAGCCAACACAGCATCTTCATAATCCAATTGCAATCTCTTGGTCTCTTTAATCAATTTGGTTTCCGTGTCGATCTTGAAATTCAACTCCTTGTTCAAATTTCTAATCTCCTCCTTGTACTTATCAGTCAATTCCTTATTCTCATAGTTATTCAAATGATAAGATAATTTATCCTTGAGGGACTTGATTTCTTCTTGACATGATTGCAACTTTTGATCTTTAACGACAATTGTTTCTTCAAATTTGCCAACCTTGATTCTGAAATCTTTAATCAAAATTTGTGAAGTACGGCACTCTTCTTTGGTTAAAATCAATTGATTCTTCATCTCTTGCATTTCTTGAACAGCAGTGGTTTCATTCTTCTTGGAAATCTTAACTGCAGCTTCAGCCATTTCCAACTTGTTGTAGTATTCTTCTGCACGTTTCCTGTACACGTCCAAACTTTCAGAGATATCCTTGTTTCTGGATAACAAAGTCTCGTGTTTAACCTTTAATTGAGCTAAATCCTGTTCATAATCATTGACAGATGTCTTATAGTTTTCTTGTTTCACCTGGTACAATTCATCTTCGGACTCTCTCAACAACGACTTCAATCTTAAGATTTCTGTCTTGGCAACATTCAATTCCTCACGAGTGGATCTCAACGTCTTGGTAATATCCTGATATATTTGAACGTATTCTTGATTGACACCTTTCAATCCATTATTGAAACTGTCACTTCTGACCAAAGAGTTCCTCGACGAATTGGAAGTCATGCTTTCGTTGAAACTATCATCAGCAGTAATCAATCCTTCAATCTTGTTCTCCAACCTATGCAATCTCTCCTGTGATTCTTTATATTTCTTTTCATAATCCGGAGCACTATTGATACCTCTGGTGGCCATCAATTTGTTCAACTTCTTCTGTAACTCAATAGCATAATTTTCAGCTCGTTGGAAATTGGCAACCTCTTGACGTACTTGAAATTTCAAGTTTTCAACTTCCTTGTTCAAAAAATCAACGTTACTGGTGATGATTGATCGTTCACCAATTGCCAATGATCTTCTCTTTGGAGTCAAATCCATGCTGGTTAATGAACCATTCATTATTCTCTCTTTAATCAACTGCAATTCTTCGGCTAATTTTTTATTCTCAAACTTCTCCTTTCTTAAAGTAGCACTTTGTTCATTAATCTTGAGTTTCATGTGAGTATACTCTTCCATGAATTGTGGATCTGGTGGTTGGTTCTCTTTTTCCAACTCCTTCAGTTTGATATCTTGGTTGATCTGGTTGATTTGGGAAGTCAATTGATGGATTTTATTGCTATATTCCTTTTTCACATTTCTAAGATCGTCACATTCAGTCTTTAAATTGTTGTATTGAGACTCAATTGATTTGTGTTCATTCAAAGCATTGGTCAATTTCTGTTTGTAGGAGTCCAATTCTTCTAAACGTTGAGATTCAGTTGATTTCACAGCAGTCAACTGTTTCTTCAAATCATCATGCTCGCCAATTCTATGATTAACAGTCTCCAACTCAGCTTTCAATTGTTTGACTTGTTTCTTGTAATCATCAAGTTCAGCTGACTTCTTCTCGAGTTTAGCTTTCAATAAGGAAACCTTTTCCTTTGCTTCTTCAATCTTTTGCTCATATTTAGCTTTCCTATTTTCATCTTTGGACAATTGAGCCTGTAATGAAGCAATTGTTCCTTGCTGAGCAGCATATTTGGATTCACTTTCACTAACTAAACTCTTCAACTTCTTAATCTCTTCTTTCAACGACTCGTGTTCAGGAAGTAATTTCTCATGTGATGACAAATCAGATTGTAGTTGTTTGGTTAATTGTTCCAATTTTGAGTTTTTCAAACTAGATTCTTGGATCGATTTATCATGTTGGTCTTTAACACTTTTCAATTCATCTTGGTGAACTTTGCTCAACTTGCTTACATTAGAAAGTTCTTGTTTCAATTTAGACAATTCAGTTTGGGCAACTTCGTGTAATTTATTCAATTCGTTCAATTCCTCGATTTTTTTGTTGTGTTGGTCATGAAGATCTAATGAACGGTTTGTTAATTTCTTCCTCTCACTTACCAATTCTTCATTGACTTGTTGGAAATCTTTAATTTTGGTTTCAAGAGTCTCAACAACTTTGTGTGATTTGGCTTGTTCAATTTTCAATCTTGACATCTGATCATCCTTGTCTTTGATAACTCCATTGATGGACATGATTTCATCTTCCAATTTATTCATTTGTTCACGCAACTTCTCGTTATCTTTCTCTAGTCCATTCTTCAACTTCTCAGTGTCCTTGAGTTTAACAGTCATATCTTTCAAATTCTCTTGCATTTCTTTGGAATCCAAAACTTTGACCGAGTCTTCTAGCAATGGTTTGATCTGGAAGAACAAGTTCATCCATGGAGAATGCTCCTTCACTTCGTCTAGTGTCTTCATTGATTTAGCAATAATTTGTGCCGATTGGATTTCCTTGATTTGTTGTTTGAGTGTGGTTCTTGCTAAATTACCTCTTATAACTCTTTGCAAGTCGGTGAATATAGTCTTTAAGCACATATCACGAAGAACTTCCAACTGTCCCAATATCCCATTTTTAAAGAAAATTTTTGTGATCCCCACTTTATAAGTATCAGGATCTAGTTTGGCGTTTTTAAGTATAATCTCACTGGTGGTTTTACTATTCTTGGAAAAGACTTCTTTTTCACAAACAATAGAATATCTGGCGATGAATTCATCAAACATCATTCTATTTGGGTATCCTGCTCGTGTAATTCTAATCCCTTCAAGGACACCATTACACCTTAACTGGGCAAGAACTAAATTTTTATCAAACTTGTTTGCTCTCTTCTCTAAATTTGGTAATATACATCTGACGAAATGTGGCTCGGTGGATTCCAATTGATCCATGAGCACTTTCAATTGATCCTTGTGCTTTTGGGATGCTGTTTTTAATTTGGAATTACGTTGGTTTGTTTGTTGAGTTAAATGTGGATCATTTCTGAACATTTCCGCAATAGATGGATTGGATGATTCCGGTAACATGGCTAAAATGTTCTCGCTAATTGGATCAGTATTCTTCTGTAACCAACTGTCGACATTATATTCAACTTTGCCAGCATAATGGTGAATTATAAACCCACTTTTCAACTTATTCTGCGAAAATTTATGGTTTTTACCGGAGAAATTTGAGCTTAATTTTTCCATAAATGACTGGTCAGAAGATTTCGGCATGAGACATTCTTCGTCCAATAACTTCAAAATCCCCATAGGTTGTCTTGTTTCAATCAAGTCAATAGTAGGTTGCAAGTCTTGACCAAAGTCGATAAACTCCCAGTTGATGTTTTCTCGTAAATATTCACTTTGTTCCAAGATGAACGAATGATGGTTGAAAAATTGTTGTAATTTCTCATTGGTATAATTAATGCACAATTGTTCAAAAGAGTTGGTTTCAAAAATTTCAAAACCTGCAATATCTAAAACACCAATGAAATTTCCTGTAGTGTTCTCCTGGTTGTACAAGTTCTCATTGATTTTGGATATAATAAATTGAAACAATTTCTCATACAAGTATTTGGAAAATGCATCGATTGCAAACTTGGCTTCGCTGGCTTTCTTTGATTTGGTCACAAATTCTCGACCGGCTTTGACTTTTGGTCTCAACAAGTTCTCCATTAATTTGGAACTGTTGACTCCTAACAATTCAGAAATCTTCTCAATTGGTGAATCAGGAGTAAAATGGGCTTGCTCGGATTTCCAAGAAGTGAAATCCAAGTTACCTAAATGCAAAATAATAGCCAACACTTGATAGATGAAATTAGTCTCGCTGGAACTGAAACCCATAATCTTGAATGCTTCAACTAAAAGGTTAAACTCCTTGAAATCGTCAACACCGGTAATGCTCATTTGCCCAGATTTAAGGTATCCATAAGTTGACAAGTCCTTGTTTAAACCCAAACTTGGTAAATTCTCGTATCCTTTCAAGAATTGATAAAACACATGGTAGTTCCGTTCTTGGCTCGCTTGACTTATAACTCTAGATTTTTCCAAAAGATAATAGTCGATATTAGCACCGGTTATTTCTTCACTCTTGTTATGTGAGAAGAAAATCTGAATAAACTTCCCGAATCTAGAAGAATTGTTGTTCTTGATAGTCTTAGCATTCCCAAAACTTTCCAATATGGGGTTTGCCTGTAATATCTTTACGTCAATATTAGACTCCTGGTGTCCACCGTTTGTGATCGATGACAAGTATTGTATGATTTTTTTGGTATTTTCAGTTTTACCAGCCCCACTCTCCCCAGTAACCAAGATACTTTGATCTTTCTTGTTGCTCAACAAATTTCTAAAAGTAGACTCGGCTATGGCAAAAATATGCGGTGACGGTTGACTGTTCAAACCAGCACTCGAACTTGATCCGTCTGGCTTGAAGTCGTGGTATTTTTTAAGAATGGCTTGGTTATAGATAGACAACAGTTTATATGGGTTGATGGCAACAAGGAACAATCCCGAATAGGTATATATCATGTCATCCAAATATCGAAGATACAAATTGTAAACCACTGAAGGTTCGTTCAAATGTGTCAACTCAGCCATATCTTCACATTTGTTAAATTTTGTAGGGTTACAGTTTTCCAATAACTTTTGCTCGATAGTTATGGTATTAGTCGTTGTAGATGAATCTTGACCTTTCACGATATTGACCTTACATTTACCATCAGGTAAGTATTCTGAGATATATCCTTTTGTAAACAAATCTGCTTGGTTAGGTACCCACACCCAGTTTTTCGATATTATTGAATCATTGTCGTCTGTTTTTATTGTCGCAGGCATGGTTGGTAGTGATCAAAAGTACAAATAAAATACAGATAAAATAAAATAAAAAAAAGTTGAATATTTTTATGCTAGTTTGGATAGTGGTAATAGTAAGAAGTTGTACCTGATTAGGTTGGAAGGTTGGAGGTGGTGAATGGGGTATAATATGCTGTTTATCAAAATCAAAATCAAAAAAAAAAGGAAAATAATAAAAAATTTTGGAAAGTATGTCGGTTGTAAAAAAAAAAAAAATTAAACATAATTTTTTTTCCTCCTGGTGTGGTAAAAGCAAAATAACCAAAAACAACTCAAATATAAACAATAAGATAAAACATTGACGTATGCACACGACTATTTTTTTTTTTTTCTTTGTTAATATTGCCTCAAAGGATTATATTACACTAAAAAAAAAGACTATAGCCACACAAGCATAACAGAATTCTTAAGAGAGTATTATTTGCTCTGCAATAATAATCTTGATATAATTTGTTATCATGAAAGAATATACACCTTCTTTACTTCACAATCTTGGAACTTACAATCAATCACTCAATTTATCGGAAATGTTGGATCCATTGTGGTAACATGCCATGGTAAAACATCATCAATATGCTTAAAATAAAAAAAAAAAAAGTTGACACGCATAACAACATTCCCAAATACAGAGAAATGGGTATTGTCCTCTTACCTTTTTACTCTTGGTTTCAGTTAATTAATTTAAAATGGTATTACTTTCTTTTGTGGTAATTTATATTTTAGTTTAATCTATATCTTTCATTTAATTTGATATATGACGGTTAGAGATAATTTTTTTTTTATTTTTAGTTTCTCCTTGTGAAAGGGAGGTTGCACATAATCAATTTTGTGATTTCTTTTTTGTTTTGGTTTGTTGTTGTTTTTGTTGTATTAGAATTAGACGCGTTTCAAATTTTGCGCTACCACACATTTCTCGTCTAAGCTCGTGTACAGATGGATACTAATTCACGGAGGAGGTATAGGAGTAATCCATCACAAGAGGCTATACTTCGTATAGGAGATGTGATAAATAAAGACCGTATAAGGAAGATACGATATGCAATTGACTGTTTACAGTAACTGACTTGTTTTTTGGCATAAATAATTTTTTTGGTTTTATATAATTTCTTTTTGAGAAGAAATTTGCAACAATTCATCATGAAATATTTTCAATTTGTTTTCGCACAACAAATAATATAAACAAGAATCAACAATCCCTTTTCAAACATCCCATTACTCTACATGAATTCAAACAAGTACAAAAGTAATCAAAAAAGTATATTAAAATCTAATATATAAACAAGAACTGAATTAATAACAAAAAAAAAAAAAAGAAAGAACTTCTAAAACAAAAACAATCAAATTTCATCTAGAATTAATAATGCAAAAAAAAAATAAAAAAAAAATATGTAAAAAATATTTTTCGAGGGAAAAAAAATAATCAAAGTATTACGTTTCTAACAATCCTAGAAAGCAACAATATGCTTTAGAATTGTTGATGCATTAAAGGTGATGTTCCACCAGCTTCACTACCATTACCACCAATCATCGAGCTTGTTGTACTTGTTGGTTTAATAGGAGAATATTGATGTGGATCATATTTGCTATCTCGTTTGTAGTTATGATTGCCGATATTCTTCCTAATTTTGGATTTTGTTTTTAATACGGAACCTGGAGGTGGTTGTGGAGGTGCGAATGAACTAATGGCAATATGTGTAGGAGTGTTACATGCAGAATTGACTCCACTCGATGATGATCTCTTATTTGAAAAAACTGAGTATTGTGAAGTTGCTGATGGTGGAGTAACTGGTGCTATTGTTTGACCATCTACTAGACTTAATGACGAGGAAGAATATGGATGTGGAGATTTAGGAGTTCTGAACGTTAAATGGTCGTACTCTGAACCAATGTCGCCTTCATCATCGGTAAGTTCATCTTCAGTCAAGTCGTCGTCAATTTTTGGGAACTGAAGCAACAATTCAGAAGATTCGATTAATTTGAAATCAATTTCATCAATGTTATTAATAATATCATCCTGTTTTTCATAAATTGATTGAATTATGAATTTGTAGTTGGAATGGAAATTGTTAATCACTTGAATGACTCCTAAATTCTCGTATTTCTTGGATAAAACTTCAGTAACTTTACTCAATTGAATAATTAAGACCAAGGCTATCTTCTTAATGGTTAAAAGGGAGTTTTCATCTAATCCACTTAAAAATGCTCCATGGATCATTGGCGGTTTGTTTTCCATTTCTTCGTCAAATGTAGTGTCATTAGTATCATCATGGCTGCAACCTTCAACTTCGTCTTGGTCCATTTCGTAGAATTCATCTATATAATCATCTTCATCATCATCGTCATCTTCGTCCTCATCATAGTCTAAATCTATATCGTCATCAATACTGGAATGTCTGACACCCATTTGTTGATGACTGTAGTTGCTTTCGTTATTGTTGCAGTATAATGTGTTTGTGTTTGGATGGAGAATTGGATGACGAGGGATGGTGCTATTAGCTTTATTTTGTTCGCGTTGTTGTTGTTGCTGATGTTGTTGTTGTAGTTGAACTCTCTTTGGCTTCATGATAGTTTCTTCTAACAAGTCTTTCAATGCGAGAGAAGCATTTGGGAGCTGGAGCATTGAACATGCCAATAAGTTACAAGTGATGGCAATCAATGAAGTTGGAACGGATAAAAAGAACTTGTCGTAGAGGGACAATTCACACAAGAATCTTCCCACGGCAGTAACAGCGGATAAAACTGATTTGTTGTCGTTGACGTCATTTTGATGGTATGGGGATGTAGAAGTTGCAATGGAAGGAACACAGATTCTGGAAGAATTAATAGCCAATTGTAAGCAATCTTCCAAAGTAGGATGTGAAATGGACCACTCGAGAGTGCTCAATATATGCATTTCCATTTGTACAAACATTTCTTCGTCGTATGCATTACGACACATGATGGTCAATTCTTTCAAAGTAGGAACTCTCAGTTTTTTATCTTCGTACTTACCAGCGATCCATAATGCAGTACAACCAACCAATTGATAATGACGTTTGAACACAATTCTCTTCGCACAGTATCTATCTATAATATTAAGACACAAGAATAATGTGGTTGGTTGTAATTTGAAAGAAGAATGCAATTCGATTAAGAAATCCAACAAGAACGGTCTCATGAACCACTGGATCTCAGGTTGTAAATCAATCATGGCTGGATTCACTGCACTTTTACTCTCTAAATCAGCTAAAGTAGATGTAACATCCTGGTAGTATTCGTCAATTAGAAGTTTGTTACCGTTAGATTCCAATTCTTCTAGCGTAGGGTGGTAAACCCTTCTTTTGATATGAGATGGTGGGCCATATTTGACTTTCTTAGATTGGAATTGAGCTTGTTGTGGTGGCTGTGAGAATGACATGGCTTATATTAGCAAATGAAAGGAGGGAAAAGGGGGAAAGGAGGGTAGGTGTTTGAAAGTAGTTGTCGTATTATATTTTCATAAATAATAGCGAATGCAAAATGTGAATACTAATTGGAGTGTTGTTATCTTTCCAATTTGGTGGTATATGTTGTGAAAACAGAAAAGGAAAATGTGGAATGTGAATGGGGAATGTTAAAAACAAAAAAATTCAGTGAAAAAATAGAACAAAAAAAAAATGTAGTGAAATGGTTGTAAAAAAAAAAAAGTCTTCTTTTGTTATTAATGCTGATATTTAAGCAAGTAGGAAAATGAATGAAATGAAAGTGGGTATTAGTTTGATCTTTCCAATAAGAACAAGACGAGTATAGCCAAATATGCAAATAAAGCTAATAAAAAAAAAACAAATGATGGAAAGAAAGAAAGAACTGCTTTTTCTTGAAGTGGTTGTTTTTTTGTTTTTGGGAAATGAGTTGATTAATATATTTATTGTAGTTTTTTTTTTTTACAAACTCATAGCCATTGGGGTGTAAATCTTTTATTTTTGACGATTGTTATGTAATAAAGCAAAAAAAAAAAAAAATTAAATATATAAAAATAAAATAAAGTGAAAGGGATATCACTTAGTGACGCGAAATCTTTCATTACACAAACACAAAAGATTTCACGACATCCCACTCACAAAAAAATGTCGCAGTGTATTTACCACACTCACGCCGTGAAAAAAAACAAACAAACATAAATAATAGAGGTGAGACATTTTTTTTTTCCACGAGAAACTCAAAGCCAAAACAAGAATTCATCCGTGAATTTTGTGATTTATATTTTCAGTGCCTTCTACTTACACGCCATGAAAAATTAAAATTAATAAGAGAGAGAGAGAGGGAGAGGGAGAGAGCCCCAAACCCAGACGATAGGCGTTTCATTTTGTGTTTCACTTAGCTTTCCTATTTTTCTTTTAATTACATCCCACAGAAACGTCTGTTTTTTTTTGGGGTTAATTTTGTTTGTTGTTGTTTTTTTTGTCTATGTAAATCCCGTCCTTTCTTACAAAAAAACACACACACACTCCCCTTACACGTTTGTAAAGCATCGGTATGGCCAATCCTAAAGAAGAATAATGATTATTGTTCTGCCGCAATATTATGTAATTGGGATACTCTTTACTTTCCTGTTGTCTTCTCCACAATTTCATTTCCCGTTCCATGGACAACTCAAACATGTAAACAGAGGGGAGACCATAGATGAGAATGTTCCTCCCTTGGGGTGCACACGTACGTTAAATACAGAGCATTGATACTTGATACAAATCTATGTTTGAACAATTTCAGATCGGGTTTCTTTCCATCTGCCTTATTTTTAATTTTTTTTTGAATGGTTCGGTTTGTTTCATGCAACAATTATCAATTGTACATTAAACGAACCAAAATAGACTTTTCTCCCTCCTTCAAAGTGGAAGAAATAACGACGCGAAATTTTCGCATCCAAAAAACAACACAAAACTAAACTATTTTATTATTTTCCGTTTTTTTTTTTTTTTTTTTTTTGGGTTTTTTTTTTTTTAATTCCCCCTCGTCGCTTCTTGTCTCCTATAATGTTATGAACCAGCATCCATATTCCACGGGAACATCGATTTGTTCGATTCACGCTGGTTGTATCATACATATATTATAAACCAGTAATTAAACTCCTTTTTTTTTCTTCTCCTTCTCCTTCTGATTCTCCTTCTCCTAGCTATTGCTCTTCATTAGTTTGAAGAACGGATTTAACCCTTTTCTTTCAGTACTTACTACTATGCAACTATACTAGATAAGAAAGGAAAGACTTTAAAATACACGTCATACATCTTTCTCTCGCTCTCTCCTCGTTCTTAAATTCAGTTCGAGAAATGATAAGTACATAAAATTCTGGAGGCAGATCTTCACTGTGTGTTCGACCATGTCGCTTCTTTGGTCTATTTAGAATACAGTAGCATTGTATGCAAATTTCATAACCTGACTAAAATACACACACAGACACATACACACAATAGACATTTAGACCGTGTTTCTATTAATAAATACACTATATACGCCACACGCTTCGGTTGCGTCTTCGTGAACCGTGTTTTTTTTTTATTGCTCAGCTATGGTTGTATCTCTCATCGGTATAGTCACGTCCAACAAAGACACGCATTGTATGTGGACTAAAAACTAAACAAAAAAAATATAATGCGATGTAATAACGACTATTTTGTTTTTTTGGGATTATTGTCCTTTCAATAATTATTAAAACCGGGGCGTCTCAATACGTTTCAGAACTAACCTAATCCATTTCCACTTCAAACTAGGCCTAAAATGGAACAAAGCACACTAACACTGACACTGACACTGACATTGACATTGATACACACACACACATTCACATTCACATGACGTTCACATGACGCGTATACAATAATATTCAAAGGATAATGGCGCCTCATTCTCGTATCAGTTACACACATACACTCTCTCTCCCTCTCTCGTGACAAAAGTCAACTTATTATTTATTTACGTTCTATTAACAGAAAAAAAAACAACAACAAACCTAGTATATAATAATAATCAAAAAACTAATAAGCACCCCTTCCTCTTGCTTGTGGTGGCGGAGCGCCTTCTTGTTCATCGTTTCTGATAGTTTCATCAACTGATAATAATGACGTGGCTGCTTCAGTGGCAGAACTCAAGGCGTTAATTTTAACTAATGCTGGTTCCCAGATAAAGTCCTTGTAGTTGTCACCAATATTCTCCAATTGGAAATCTATACCGTACCATATTTCACCCTTGGCATGGGCACTTCTTAATTTATTCAACAATTCAATTGCATCCAACCCAGCATTTTCACATAATTGTCTTGGTATAACTTCCAATGCTTTAGCGAAAGCAGCAATGATCAATTGTTGTTTACCGGCAATAGTTTTTGAGTAGTCTCTCAAGTATTTCGATAATTCCATTTCTATGGCACCACCACCAGCCACTATGGTATGGTTGACAACTGCTCTTTTCACAATCATTATAGCATCGTGCAAGGAACGTTCGACTTCAGCAATGACCTGCTCAGCACCACCTCTCAATATTAAAGTACATGTCTTGGCTTGTGGACATCCTTTGAAAAGGTTGTATCTTTCATTACCAATTTGGACTTCTTCAAAGACTTCACAGGTACCCAAATCGGATGGAGCTATGTTTGAACAAGTAGATTGGATCGATCCACCAACAGCTTGAATAACTCTATCCATGTCATCAGAACTGACTCTACCAGCACAGAAAATGTTTCTATCAGCAAAATATTGGGTGGCCAAATCACCAATTGGCAATTTCGATAACACGATGTTGGCACCGGTTTTATGGATGGCTTCTAACTTGTTGAAAATGATTTGCCATTCGGCGTCGACAATGGCTTGGTAGTCTTTAACTTGATCGATTCTAACTTCGGCATTATCTTTTTCAGCTTTCAATTCCAATTCAACATTCAAGCACACGATCTTAGGGTCCTTGAAATATTTTGGTTGTTGCTCAAATCCAGCATACGAGAAAGTCTTCTTGAAAGCCACACCATTGATAAACAATGAATCTTCCAAAGAACCACCAGGAACTTTTTTAATCCCAATTAAATTTTCATCCAAGTCTTCACTGTCCAAAGTCATCACGGCATCAACAACCATTTTGGTGAAAAATTTAGAATTATTGCTGATCAATTTACTTGACATGGCAGTGGTGGCACATTTTTCTAATAAGCTTCTAAACTCTTCGGGGTTTCCTTTATTTATGTCAATGGCCAATTGGTCTATTTTGGAAATACACAACTCACAAGCTTTTCTGTAACCTTTGATAATCAAGTGAGAGTTGATACCATCTTCAATGAATGATCTAGCTTCTCTCAACAATTCACCTGCTAGTAAGGTAACACTGGTAGTCCCATCTCCAACTTCGGCATCTTGAGATCGGGAGATATCAACAAGCATTTGTGCGGCAGGATGCACAATGTCCAACAATTTCAAAATTGTAGCACCGTCATTGGAAATGGTGGTTTTGCCGTTCGAGCCTACAATTAAGATATCGGAACCAAATGGACCCAATGTTGGTTTCAAAGTGTCTTGAATTGCTAAACACGCATTGATATTAGTTAAGATTTGTCCTTTCCCTTGAGAGGAATCGGTACCTTCTTTTAAAACAACAATTGTTGGAGTCTGGTTTGAGAATGCCATGGTTTGATGATTAATGTGAGGTATTCAAAAAAAAATGTACTAGTTGATGGAAGAACAGAAGATGGTGGAAATTCTTTTTGATTCTCCTGGTGATTTACAACAAAAAAAAAATTATCAAAAAAAATTTTAGATGTTTGGTGAGAAGTGCACGACTAACAAAATAATGCAAGAAGAAATGAAAAAAAAAAAAAATAGATGAAAATTTTTGAAAAAATCAGGACCTCCCCCCATAGTGTCAGTAGATAGGTTTACAATTACAACAAGAACAAAATGTTTCCAAGAACTAGTCAACTAGGCAGAAATGTGCAACTTACACTTATAAGATCCAAATCCGCAATCCCTCAGGGAAACCCAAATATAGCACCACCTTCAGATGTCACATTATCGGGGCGTAGAGTAATGAGAAAAATCAGACTTGGTAAAGCTCGTCCAGCTATTTTCTACCAATTTGATACCCTTGTTGAGTTAAGTGACGGTAGTGTTATAAAGAGATTCAGCCAAGCTCCAAAGGATGAAATCCGTATGATTAACGATCAAAGAACAAGTTCCTTATGGAACCCACACCGTGATGATTTGAAGAGTTCAGATATGCTTAATGAAACTGGTAAGATTGGTAAATTCAGATCTAAGTATGGTGGTTCGTTTGAAGAACAAGATGATAAAGAAAGTAGTAGCCAAAAGACTAAGGAAGGGGAAGAAGAACAACAACAGGAAGCTAAAGAACTTACTGCTGAAGAAGAAGAACAATTAAGAAAAGCGGAACAAGAAAGAAACAAGAAGAAGAATGATGAATTGTTTGCTATGATGGGAGAAAATGCCGAAGAGATTGTTGGTGGTCAATTGTATGATAAGAAATCCGATAAAAAGAGATTTAAATAGTGATAAGTAATTCTATTTTTTCCTTGTATATATATACTATTATTACTACAGATGCATTTGTCTATTGTGTGTGACAGCCATGGCATCAAGTGTGTTTTGTTTTAGGATCTTTGACAAGTAATCCTTCTCATCGTATTGCTTGAAAAACTTGAATATGCTAGGAATATCCCATCCAAATTTCCGAAACTCATTGAATATCCATACCACCGTCCAATAGTATCGTCTTTCCAAGATATACGGCACCATTGAGGAGCAGGTTTTGATCATGGTTGGTTTATCGTCTAATTTAATGTAGTTTTTAACCCAGTTCGGTATTCCGTGTCTCTCCAAATTCATATTTATATACATGTTGTTCGATGCCAAGGTGCTATTTGAAAAGTTGAGGAATTTCACATAATTCACTATCCCAAGTCTGGGATCTCTCCTGGTTATGTGTCGAAGAATTTCAGTTGTAATCAGGGGGGCTATATGATCACTTTGTATATCTTTCAATCGACTCCTCAAATCATCCCAGAACGAGTCAACTGTTGCTTTGTCTAATTTATGCTGTTTCTGAAGTACATACTTCAATATGCTAACGTACCCCAATTGTGAATCATACCAAGACATTTCTTTGATCATACCCATAGCTTCCTGTAATTTATCATGACTCAACAATTTCAGGACCACCAAATCAACCTCGGTGTTGTTTATCCCATTGGATGTTTTGAAAATAGCTTGGATGACCTTTTCGGTATTTTCCTCATCTCCTTGATTCATGAACGCAGATAGTAACGATGTCATTTTCTTCCTGTCCAATTTAGGGATTTCTTTTACCGTTTCTTGAAACTGAGATTTGCGAGTAACGTGTTTACCATAATACTCTATTTTATAGTCGATAACTCCCTGATAAGAATCCTTCAACGAAGATAAAATTTCCAGGCTCTCATCTAATCCGTGTTCATCACATAGTTTCATGATTCTAATAAGTAAAGAAACATGTTCCTCCACATTAAAAAGTGTTTTGTTTTCCTTCCATATTTCTAAGCATTTATAAGGATTCGTATTCAAAAGATTCATTTTCAACAATCGATATATGGTTTCATTATACACTCGAGGCATGTCTTCGATCAACTCGTCAAATCTCCCTGACTTCTTCAATTCTCCATACATATAATTTGCAAAATAGTTGCCATGGATAGAACTGGTTAGGAACTTTAACATCTTGCCCAAGTCTTCTGCGTGCAATTCTTTATGGTGGTTGAATAACTGTAATACTCCATACCCGATCCTGGAGAATTCAGCCTTGTCAGAATGTGGTAATGCATTAATCAACATTTTGATGGACCCAGACTTAACAGTTACGTTGTTTTGCAATAGTTTGATTAGACATTCAAATGCTGACGCAATTCTATTCCTATCCACAAGTTCCTGCATCAAACCATGAACCATATGTCCTTCACGTATTGGATAATCAAAAAGTTCTCCAATTATCCTAACTTTCTCATGTTGTCCTCGGATGATCAAATCAACAATATCGTGATGTACATATCCAACTACTTCTTTGAACTTCAATCTCCGAATCAAATCACTATACTCGGGTCTATAATAATCTATGAGCTCTTCAATGAAATTTATATTCTTGGGAAAGTATACTTTTTTCAAATTATACAATAAATCGTTTTCTCGTTGAGCCTTGTTCATTAAGTCTAGTCTAGTTATCGGGGTCGATATCGACAATCCACTCTTATAGCTTAGACATCTCAATAGTGTTATTCTATTGGTGCGTAGTAGTGGCTGTTGTTGTTGTAGTAGTAGTAGTAGTGACCTCTGCATTTGGTATAATCATCTCATACCAGAAAGAGTAGATCTCATTGTATACGAAAAAAAAAAAGACCCCCATTAAAAAAAAATTTCTTCTGCAAAAAACAAAAAAAAAAAAAAAAATAAAAAAGAAATCTCGACAGTATCATCCACACGTGATCTACATTCACATGATCAGACAATCACCAAAACCAAACCCATACATTACTTTTTCAACGTGTTTCTTAATAACCAACCAATCTTGTCTCCTTTGAACAAACTCATAGATTTCTTCTTGATTGAATATCCCGTTGAACTTACTTAAATCACTCACCAATTTGGCAATGGCTTTGTAGTCATCCCCACTGATCAAATAAATGTTCCCGATTTTCTTTAGTGCTTGATACAATGGGATAACCAAACGTTTGTTTGTTTTGATGTTGTCTGACATAAAGTCAAAGTATAAGTTGAGATCTGATATAAGGTTTGTTGCTCCTGTAGTGGAGATGGTCTGGGTTTTGAGCATCTTGACTATCACTTGGAAGAAACGTTCGGCTATTTCTTGTTGGAAAACATCAACTATGGATTTGTCAGCACTGTCAACTAATAAATTCATATTTTGTTCCAATTCCAAAACCGCTTTCCTGGCCGCTTCCGTGGGTCCGAAATTATCTTGTTGCGTTGAAGTTGATGGGTTAAAGTCTGTCTCCTTAAGGTTGTCCTTATAAATATTTTCAATTTTGTAGACAAGAATCTCAATCCCCACATTCAAACCATCGGCCACATACTTGTCAACCAACGCCTCTATTTTCTTTTTATGTTGCAAACTTGGGTTAAGGATCGAGTTTTCGTTCTTGATAACCAACCTGATTTCTTCCTTGTAAAATATATCAATCATTTGGATGATTATATCTGCCATATTGATCAAATCAAAAAACAATACCAACGGTGCATCGAGATTTCCATCTGTATTAGACGATAAACTAACAGAAGTAGGCGAGTTGGGATTGTAGGTTTGTAAATAAGTCAACGCTTTTTCAAACCCAGGGTTCAAATGATCCACCCCAATTAACTCTAATACATCAATGAACAAAAATTGAATCGATTGGAAAATGTCGTCCCGTAGCGAAGATATGGTGAATTGTTTGAATTTCAATAATCGATGGTTAGAGTTCTTCACATCATTCAACGTCTCCACAATCAACTCGGGACTGAATATTTTATTCATACTTTTGATGTTTTCCGATAAGATTTTTGCCTTTGCCTGAATTTCTGAATACCGTGTATCGTTATCACCATCATCATTTTCTTTTTTATTAATGGCAAATACATTCTTGAAACTGGCCAAGAAATCATTTTTGGTTTCAGATTTCACACTTTCAAGGATTTTCTGTGATGTTTCTGCCTCACGCTTAGATATTGATTCCTTCCAGTTTGTCAATTTACTCTTGGTCTCCGACTTGAATGACGACACTTCTTCTCTCATATACTCAGCAGCAAAGGATTCGTACAGCATATCCAAAAGCTCAATCACCAATTGATGATAAGAGGGACCCAAGTTTTTGGATTCTTTCAACTGCTCAATAAACTCGACGGTAAGTTTTTCATACATCAAGGGAACCATTTGGAAATACAATCCTTGTTTTTTGGACGCTTCAATTAGTAACATTAGCAACTCTGACAACTGGTTCGAGATCAACTCTTCACATACTTTATACATTATGGGCACTGTTTCCGGGAAAATCAAATCTATTACACGACTCTGCTCATTGAATACTTCTGCAAGATCTTGCACCAATACGTCCAAAGCGTCGACATTTAGACTGCCATCTTGGAAATATTTCTCCCCATTGAATCGCTCCAAATTGAAGATTTCTTTATTCTCATCAAATATAGATTTCTGCAAGAAGAAATCGATCAATGTCTGTTGGTTATTTAAGCCAATTAAGATGTTGACAAAGTCCTTAGTTCTCTCATAATCCTCAATATCAAAATGAATCTCCAACTCTCGCAACAATGCATTCTCGAAAATTTCAAACAACTCCACGATTTTCTCATACACAATTACCCTCGATTCATCACTGTAATCAATTTTATTGTATTTGAGTAAATTGTTCAATATTTTGGATTGTTCCTCGGGAGTGTGGAACTCTTTAAATATCTTTAGTCTATTGTAATTTTTGTTAATCAACAAGTCATTGTAGTATCCCTGTAAACATTTGTATATCTTCAACACCTGGTATTTGGCATTTTTGCTTGATTTGTAGACATAATCCATGCATGTCAAGGGGCTATTCAAGTAATCACCCTGGATGTTTTTCTTCACATCTTCCTTTGTCAACGACACAGCACCATTCCACACTTCCATATCTTGCAAACGAGAAATCCATAACTTGGGGTCGTTGACTGCGAGGTTTGTGTTCTTGGAAACTTGGGAAAACGATAATAAATCCAGGATAGGAAGATAGCTAGCGATGTTTGCCGCTATGTTTAAAGGTATGACATCTTTGTTATACACATCAATGTCTGAATTCCATATCACTTGAGCCATTGTATTCTGGGGTTAAGATTTTATACACGGTTGATAAAAACCATTGATGTTGTCGCTCAAGAAAAAGAAACATTCTGACCACAAGAGAATAAATAATTATGCAAAACAGTAAAAAAAAAAAAAAAAAAAAAATTTCTAAAAATTTTTAAAAATTTGATAGAGAGAGGACTTGCAAAGAGAACCATAGAGGGAAAGGGAGTTTTGTTTGCGATAATGTTGAGGTACCGACATCTACTACATAAGAGTCGGCCGATAGTGTTAAACACATTCATACGAAGATCTTGTATACGACTACTATCAAACAAACCATTTTTTGAAAAAACTAACCTGCCCGAGGCACGATCAATTCCTGAGAAGATATCACAGTATTTCACAGATATCTTGATCAACGAAGGTCGGAAGATTGCTGAGGAGCCGATACACGAGTTTATTGAACAAGTCCCAAAACTATCAGATGACTTGAAGAGATGTCTAGATCGGGAGAATAAACTATTTACTGTTTTGTCCTATGATCCAATACTCATTGATCCAAGATTGTATCTACATTTTATTAATGACAATATCCCAACGAACTTAAAGAGACTATTTTTTGAGAGGTTATTATTCCATCGATGTTATACTGCCTGTTGGGACCATTTCTCGGATAATTATGATACCCTTTCTGATCTAGACGATTTTCTCGAGTTGATACATGGCATATTGTTACAACAAGATAGTTATAGATTTGCAATCTTGGATTTCATAATCAGCATGCCGCCAGGATTGAACGAAAAATTCCACAACCAAATCATGGACTCCCTTGTATATAGCATCAATCCTCCGTTTGATATCAATCAGGTGGTTGGGATTTGGAAGTTCATGAATGACATACAGACTATTGATGAGTTATCCAACTACCACGAGTCACTAGTGAGCAGTTTCGAAATCGATGTATTATACTTGAAACGACTCATGGAATTGTTGAAATCAGAAGATGATCTAAAACACCAGACAATAATTGGGTACCTTACCAATTTTCCAAACATAACATCCGAGTGTGGCTGGATAAACCTGATATTCCCGCAGTTTGAGTCATCAACCATCATATCTAACTTGAATTCACCACCTGATTACGCCATTCCCTTCGTGTCTAGTTTGAGCCATTTAATCCTGCTGCATCAAGCAAAATTGAACGAACTAGATACCCTGTACATACTCCATGGCAATTCCATCAAACCATACACCATATACACTGGATACATCAGAACAGCCAAAACATTAAACAAGCATATTATAAACCATTTGACAAAGGAATTGTTGAACAAACCTAATGAATTAATGACTATTTATAAAACCGGCATGACATTGTTAGATAGAAATTTAGTTTTGAAAGCATTGCATATTCTCATACCATTACAAGACGACATATATCCATTACTCCGCAACCATGACCTATCCACTACCCAGGAAGCGATAATCAACCATTTTTTGGAGAAACTCACCAGTCGACAATTGCTCAATTTGATTATTCCATATAACAGGAAACACAAAATCGCAAGGCGTTTGATAACTACGCTAACAACATTGCATAAACCAGCGGTGGAAGAACTTCTTTATCTAGCCTCAAACATCACATCAACGCAAACCCTTCTAGAACTTAATAGATCCACCATACTACGAGCCAAAATCATAGATGAAGAGTTCATCACCACCGTGTTTAACAAAATCATTAAATCCACCCTTCCTAAAATCCAACAAGAAGGTGATTTCAACCAACAGTTTGAATTTGCGTCCAATCGAGATTTATTCCACAATTCACTACGTGCTTATTGCCAGACGCTATCATTACTTGATCCATCACAACTAGTCGAAATTCTAAATATCCTTGAAAAGTTCATGGCTAGCAATGCCTTCTACTACAATGATGATGCCAAGGGTAAGGAATATCTAACAAAGATACTCCACAGTGAAACATTGCGATTCATCAAAAGAAGACTATCTTCAAGAGAACTTGTGCTATTCACAAACAGCCTTGTTGAGTTGAATAACACAAACATCTGGTTCAAGCGTTGGCTCTTTAAGGCAATGGTTCTAGACGACTATAACAAATCCATTGAATTGCTAGACATTCCGCACATACAGAACTACATGACGGCATTAGTATCTGGAATCGTCAATAATGAGAAACTACAAGGCGTGAGAAGACTTTTATTTCTATTGATGTTTTTGGACAAGTTAAAGGAAAGGGGGTTTCAGTATACGATAAAACAACGCGAATGTTATGAATTGGTCAACCTCTGTATGAAGGAAAACAACGGAGAAGAAGTAAAGAGGTTGTTGATCCAAGTGTTCAGTGATAATGACAGCAACTTTAAACGGGTATTGAAAGTTATTGGTCGGAATGAAAAGTTTCAGAATAAAAAAAAGTAGGTAAAAACAATATAGACATGCTGTAAATATATAGAGAGTGAGTACTGTGTGGGTCAATTCTTTTTTTTTTGCTGGCCCATGTTCAATCTGACACACACACACACACACACACACATAAATACATTTCTAGAGAACACCGAAAAATTTCATCATTAACAACAAAAAAAAAAAAAAATAATACAAAAACATCTCTGTACTTCTTTGGTAGGGTAACCATCATGATGAGCACAAGAAAGTATGGTGTAACCGATCCAATATCTACCGCCAATCCCACGGCAAAGGAAAACGCATTGAATGACTCACTTATTCAAGAATTGAAAAATAGGGGATCGTTCGAAAGTGAACAGGCTACAAAGAAAAGAGTGGAGGTTTTGACTCTTTTCCAAAAACTTGTCCAGGAGTTTGTATACACTGTGTCCAAGAGCAAAAATATGTCAGATGGCATGGCCAAAGATGCGGGTGGTAAGGTCTTTACCTTTGGTTCGTATAGATTGGGGGTCTATGGCCCTGGATCTGATATTGATACTTTGGTGGTGGTTCCTAAACACGTTACCAGGGATGATTTCTTTTCCGTGTTTGCTGACATAATCAGGAAACGGAGTGAGTTGGAAGAGATTGCCTGTGTCCCCGATGCCTTTGTGCCAATTATTAAGTTAGAGTTTGATGGGATTTCGATAGATTTGATCATGGCTAAGTTGAATGTCCCCAGAGTCCCATTGGAATTGACATTGGACGATAAAAATTTATTGAAGAACTTGGATGAAAAAGATTTAAGATCATTAAATGGTACAAGAGTGACAGACGAAATATTGCAACTAGTTCCCAAACCAACCGTGTTCAAACACGCCTTGCGTTGCATCAAATTATGGGCACAGAAAAGAGCAGTTTATGGTAATGTTTTTGGTTTTCCCGGTGGTGTCGCCTGGGCCATGTTAGTTGCCAGAATCTGCCAATTGTATCCAAATGCAGTGAGTGCGGTGATTGTGGAAAAGTTTTTCAATATATATACCAAATGGAATTGGCCAGAACCCGTGTTACTTAAACTGATTGAAGATGGACCACTTCAAGTGCGAGTTTGGAACCCACGATTGTACCCGCATGACAGACTCCACCGTATGCCCGTTATTACTCCTGCTTATCCATCCATGTGTGCCACCCACAATATAACGAGCTCGACCCAGAAAGTTATCTTGAAGGAGCTTGCACGTGGAGCTACGATTATGAACGAAATAAATCTTGGCAACAAATCGTGGTCCGACTTGTTTGAAAGACATCATTATTTCCACGACTACAAGTTCTATCTATGTGTTGTTGCAGCAACGACCGCCTCTTCAGAAGAACATAAAAAATGGTCAGGTTTCGTGGAAAGTAGACTTAGACAGCTAGTGTTGAAACTAGAAATCACCGATGGGGTAGAGTTTGCCCATCCTTATGTCAAAGATTTTTCAAATTCATATGTGTTGGGTGATAATGACCCACAGGAAGTGATTAACAGTTATGGGACGTTAAGTGGTGAGACGTTGCTAAAGTCATTAAAAGCGGTACAATCCGGAGGAGGAGAAGCAGAAGATGGAGATGGAGAAGGAGATGGAGAAGGTAAAGAGAAGGATGAGGAAGATGTTAAGAAGATTCGTTTAACAAGATTCTACGTGGCTTTGGAGCTTAATTTATCAAAATCATCAGACGGGGCACGAAAATTAGACTTACAATACCCTTGTACGGAGTTCTACAATTTATGTAAAGGATCTGCTTTATTCGATGAAAACATCAATTTCATTCAAATCAAAAATGTCAAATTGTTTGATTTGTCTAATGACGTATACGAAGAAGGAGAAGAACGACCAAAGAAAAGCAGCAAGAAAAGAAAAAAGAGTCTCAAACAAGATGATGGCCAGAAAAGAGTGAGGAATGAAATAGCTACACCACTGGTACCTGTAAATGGATCTGGGTAAGTGTAATTGTACATATAAGTATATATATATATATTATAAAAAAAAGAAATGAAATGAAATGAAAATAAAAGTCTCTTAATTTGGTTAGTCTACTTAAATAGAAACACATCTTCAACTGTTCCGGAGAGCATAGGAAATGGACAAAAATATCTCAAAGTTAATAATTTAAGGCAATTTTGAGTCGGCTGCTCCGTTCTTTGAAGCATCTGGTTTCTTTTTTCTCATTCTTTTGTTTGTAAACTATAATTATATGTTAGAACTTTTTCCTTTCGAAATGATAAGAAGATAAATACATACCCAAACACGAATTTGTGGAAGACTAATTCCATATTTCTCAGCGATTAATTCTCTCTCTCTTCTATTTGGTTGTGATTTCTTCTCAAAAACCCTTTCTAGAAATTCTCTGGCGGAGTTATCTAATCTTTGTCTCTTTTTCTTTAATTTCCCAGACTCATCATCTGCTTCCACGTTATCTTTATCAGAACGTTTGTGGTCATCACTATGATCACTGACTGATATAGTGATCTTTGCTAACCTGAAATCATCTTTTTTTTGTGGTGCAATACTTAAGATCTCCTCTTCCTCCTTTTGAGCTTTTAACATAGTGTTGTACAAGTTTCTGAGGGACAGCTCAAATTGGTTTTCACGGCCGACTACCGAAGAAAGCTTCAATAAGTTAGTATAGGTTCTGATTTGTTTGCACTATAGAAGTATACAAACCTTAATTAAGCTAGACAACGAGTCATTGAAAATGGTTTCCGTATCCTTACTAGCATCATGTTTATCACGTTTTAATTCTTGGAATAGCTTCTCATGACTCTCGTCTGCAAACTTAGAAGTAATCTCAACTAATTTTGAAATACTTTTTAATAATTCTAAACTGCTCTCGATTTCTGAATTCATTGTTGTTGAATTGAATTTTATTGAAGTTAAGATCTGATCCTCGCATTTTATGGTGGACGAAAATATTATAAATGTACACATTGCTTGAAATGTTACATGTCACAAACTCTTTTACGCAGGACAGCAGAAAAATTTAACATTGTCACAAAGTTATTCTTGGAAAACATCCTCCGTAAGGATTCCGAAGTTACAATTTAGCACACTTCTAGTAATCTTGAAACCATTCTTAGTCTTCTTTTTAGGTTTACACACCTTGGAGACATTTCCCCCTTTAATACGAAATTTCGTTGTCAGCCCTTTAAGTAGTTTTTTAGTCCTCTTAGACGCATCATAGGAACTAGAACAAAGTTCAATATACTCTGCATTTGGTTCACTTTGAGTGATGCATTCACTCAAACTCGAATTCTTTTTGTCATACCAAATCGACTCTATAATAGACAAATATTCAAAGTATGTCTTGAATGAGGTCCCAGACAGATTCCAAATCTAATGCGAACTGTTAGTATAATTTCTGCAGTTAAAAAAACTAGTTTTGATTACTCACCATTGAGACTGCTTTAGAAACTTTCTTTAAGTTTGCCTTTTTCGTGCTTAATTGGTTTGAAAGAATATTTCTAGCAATTATAAAGCTGTTTCTAGATCTGAATGTAAATTTTGATGATTTTGAGGCGTCCTCAGACAGAATATATAAATATTTAGTACCAGGTTCGCGGGTAACATGAACTGACGAAGCAGGGTACGACGCAGGGTTAGTAAGCGTTTTAATCGAAAGATTTCTCTTGTTGATTATTTTTGGGAACTGAAAGGAGTATGTCATATATGGGAATGTTTGTAAGTTATCGAACATAAAAGGATTTTAAAACGTGTTAAAAAGCGCATCAAAATATTTTTTTGTTGTCGGTTTTATATGCAATACAATTTTTATTTTTAAAGATGACCGCAATTGGAAGTACGCTATTTAACTATATATACCTTGTGTAATCATCTGGAATTGATCATACAAGCGAGTATACATGCTGCCAACACTCTTTTCAACCAATGAAACTTCGACAAATGAATCAATAGCTTCATCTGACAACTGTAGTTGTAATCTCTGTTGAAGTAATACACTAGTATTATCACCATTATTGAAACAGGGAAGATTAGACTCCTTCTGCATAAGTTCAACAATGCTTACTATTTGTTCCCATTCCTTACGTAATGCTTTGAAACAATCCTTACAAACTTGAACAAATATGCCAAAAGCATTTGAATCCAAGCCTCCCATTACATCAACATATTCACTTGTTAATTTGAATGGTGCAGCTTCAAACCCGACACTTCCTGGAGAATTTGAAAGCAAAAATCCAAAATCTATATGGATAATATGGCCATCGTGATCTAACATTATATTTCCATTGTGTCTATCCTTAATTTGCAATACATAACAAATAATTGAATATGAAGCCAAACTTCTTGCAAAATTCTCTTGAGCGCGGACATATTTTTTCGATTTTGGAGACCCATATAACTTGTGAAAATAATCTTGCAAGGTAAAAATACGACCCTTGGAGTTTTCACCATTGGCAATAGACAATTCCGTAAGTGACTTTTTAATGGAATGAATCGACATGGCATTCGTGATTGTTTCAACCAATCCAGCATTGGCACTCGTAATTAAAATCTTCATTCTTTTTGTCCAAAATTTCACATGATGCTTTTTCCATATGCTTGAAATCATTGAAATCAATTGACATGCAAATGCTTCCTGTGGTAGGTCGTCACCATTCTTAACAATTACGGAACAAAGATCCCAATTTGGTAAATGACCAAAGAGACTTGCTTTTCTGATCCTCTGTTTTTTAACTTCCCAATCTTCAGCAAGTTTGAAATCGTTTTCTAATTTTCTTTTCCCTGCATCCTGTTCGTCAGTCTTCAATTCCTTTAATGTTTCATAATCTATGGAATCAAATTGATCTTGGAGCGAGATCATTGAATCTATAATTCTAGTTTTAATTGCAATACATTGTTGAGTGTTTGACTGCCCAGAAGTTTCTAATTGTTGCAACATGAGGGATGCAATTCTCATCTGATCAGCAAGCATCAGTGAATCTACAGTGCTTGTTATAATAGGAGTATCGTTAGTAAAATTCCCATCATCAACCTGTGGGGACTTTGCTGAAGGACTTGCTGGTCCCAGTTTTGGCCACTCCTTACTAGACGACCTCAGGTGTAACATGGGAAGCTCACCTAAATCAGCTTCTTCGTTGTACATCTCGTTAAATTGACCATCTAATTCCAACAATTCTTTTGATTGAGAAACAATTGACGCATCATCCCTAACATTAATCTGTTCATTACCTTTGAGATCTGATTTATCAAATTTTGCGTTAATGATCTTTTGGTTGTAATCACTAAAAGGGTTAAAGTCAATTTCATCACTTAAATATTCAATCAACAACAAATACGGGACTCTTTCAGCAGAGTTCAATACACAAGCCTCATTGATGTTTAATTTCAAAATCTTATGGAATTTTTTGTTTTTATTACTAGTAATGGGCAACAACTGTGGAATATCAATCTCAGAAGGAAGTAAGGACTCGTTTATTATTGATAGTTCTGCTCTCAACGCTGATAACCTAGCAACCTTCGGAACCAGAGATAATCTCAAAGAAACATTCTGCAATGACATGATGAAATTTGTCTCTTTCTTAGAATAATTAACTTGAAGTATCTTCAATAGTTCTTGATATGGTCTTGCCTTGTGAAGTAACGAAGTTGAAGATCGTTTTGGGAATATGATATCTGAAGAATTACGAGATGCTGTCAACGTTGCTTCTGACTCGGTACTGAAAATATCTGGCCGAGACTTCGTGCGAATCAATTCCGGTAAGGACTGTGAGCTTCTATTGAGCTTTTCGTTTTGCATCAGTAATTCTTGTTGAGTTTCACTTGAAAGTTTTGAATTTAAGTTTCTTGATCTGTTCTTTTTTGACTTTATGACGGTGTTGATCTTGAGATTATCTTCAACATCACTGTATTTAATCAGGTGTCTCTTTGGTTGGGTAAGAGATGGTACTGGGTTAGACTCCTCTTCATCAGTTGTGTACGCTTCTGAGTCATCCAGCAGGAAAGGGATTATGTACTTCTTATTACTCTTATGGATTTCCAGAGTAGTAATTGCTTGCACTCTACCACTGCTTTTATTCTCCTCATCGGAAAATGTTGCGGAGCCTTGGTCTGAAGATATTCTTTGATTTTTAATTGTAAGATTTCTTGTTAACGATTTTTGAAAGTTTGCCAATTTGAAAACAAAGGATTTTTGCTGCCTGCCTTGGGATCGAACAATTGGTGACACGTATTCATTTATTATTGGAGAACCAAATGCTCCAGCTACAGCACCACATAAAACCAATGAAGGCAGCAAATTCTCGCGAAATTCTGAATTCTTAGTTTGAAAATAAGCATCCACATTAAATAATATGTTCTGTAACTTGTTGATGAACTTTCTCACCGTTTGAAATGAATAGGAATCGGGTTCATTCCTCAACTCAAATAGAAATGCTTGAAGATACCAAAATACAATCAAGCTAAAATGAGGGTACCGTGAACAGTAATGCAATAAGAAATCCTCGAGTGCCATAGATTCGGTTTCAAATGTTACGAGAAGTTGAATAAATTGAGGAATGAAGAATTCCAATTCATCATAGCTATATGAGTAAAGTCTGTTGACTAATGCATGATGAATTCCAATATTATCGGTATGCTTTCTCAACAAATTTATACACTGGAACAATCCCAAATCTTGAGATTTGATTAGGGATCTTAGCGATTCACTCATTACGAATGTTATTGAATCCGTAGTCGGAAAGAACTTTGTTAGAGGTGGATTTTGATGTTGAATTAGAAGTTGATTTGTTCACTCAGAAATGACACGCACCGTAGTTTTTGAAAAATATATATGCAGGACAGAGGAAGGTCGTACATTTGACAACTATTAATCACATGAAAAGGTCAAACAAAATCTAATACAATTTTTTTTCTACTTTTTGTCGCCATAGACATATTCTTGGTAACAGTGCGACATTAGTCTTGCTGTCAATATACATGGAGTGCCCATGCTACGCGATCCCTTAGTATTCCTTTCCGTGTTGAATAGAACTTAAAATTGGTGGTGAACCCATTCAAACCTTGTGGCAAAATTCGTTCATACTAGACGACCTGCTTTTTTTCATAGAAAAATGGGGATAGCTCGTTCTAATTTCCCTAGACATTGTAAGGCAAAACTATGTAGTTACTATATGGAAGATGTTGATTGGTTAAGAATTTTGACATTGATGTAGTCGTTCACTTTGGGGTAAATGCTGGTAAGCCTAGCTAAAGCTACAGGATAGAATTCAACAAGGGGTATGAATCACAGTTACAACGATTTTGAAAGACAATGATGGAGGAAGGTCTTTCTTTGAACAAAGAATGCCTGCTGATCTGCATCTACTTGGAAACAGCTAAAAAGAGGAAGAAATAGTGGAAGGGCAAAATCAGCGAGGAGTATATTTATATCTACCTCACAACTAAAAAGCGTGCGTGTAAACCTATTCTAGCCAAATATCAAAGAAAGATCTGAAGTATTAGGTTAACGAAATTGCTAAAATCACTTTGGGGTTCTGGTTGGAGAATCATAGAAACACGTTCCACAACTTCAAAGCAAGTATATTTAGTAGACGCTGTTCGTTCACTGAAGTTAGGTAAGTTTAGTTATTTAAAGAGTCATCTACTGGGCAACGAGAATACTGTTCAAATTATAAATTCGTGTACTAAAAATCAAGATCTAATAAAATAAAAAGGCTATAAATAAATGTAACAAAAAAGACTAGGAAGAGATTAAGACTCGCCGTGTTTTTTAAACGCAGGAATCTCAAATTTCTCTTCATATTTCTGACCAGGTACAATAGGAGCAATACTCAATACTTCGTTTGTCAATTCTTTAGGGTCGTCTTTCAAGTCGAACTTCTTGTAGATGACAAATTCTAAGTCTTGCAAATCAACTTCCTTCTCTTGTACAGGTCTGAAAAATTTAGGATGGAATTCAACTCCATCTTCTACTCTCTTCTTTGCAACATAACGCTGCTCATCTTCAATTTTGAACTTTTCGTCGGTGGCGACGGTATGATCTCTTTTAGCTAAAGCGTCAATTGTAGGTTTCCAAAGCTTTCTCGATTCATATTCTCCTTGTTCGTCCAAAGATCTTACCTTCGGCTTTACCGGAACCGTTTTTTTAGTATCAACCAACACTCTTTTCTTACCAGTTTTAAGGTCAACAATTTCCATAACCTCGTTCCATTTACCAGTTATGTGGTACAAGTTCTCCGAAGTTTTTGAGTTTTTGATGTAACCGTCAATTGCATCATATGTTCCACTAATGAAACCCTTGGTCTTAAAATCAATATCAGCTTCAATTCCAGTTTTCTTACACTTAACATACATGTGGTCTCCTAACTCCATTTTCATTTTTCCAAACAAAATACCTCTGCAGTACACATTTGGTTGGTTCATCTCATAGACTTCTTCATTATGTTGTCCCAAAGTAAGATGAGCCCATCCTTCCATCATAGCAGCAGATGAATTACCTAAGAATCTTGATTTGGGGATAAGCACACCATCAACCTTAATTTTGGCATCTGGTACTATGTAAAAGTACGAGGATTTTGGAGGGTGGTGTGACACCTGTTCTGAAATGTAATACGCTGAATGATCCCCATGGATATTATTCCAGTAACAATTAAAAGTCTCCCCCAAAACAGGATTCAACGGCTTTTTCACTGCTTTTGGGGCTATGTGCCAACTAGCCAAATACCAAGCAACAATAAGTATGAACCTTTCCATATCATCGGAAGTGTCATTTGCCTTCAATAAAAGCTCAGGAATTTGAAAAAAATTTGTAATTCTTTCTAACATAGATTTCTTCTCTAAAATAAATGTAGGAAGGGTGATTCTTGACAAATCCATCCCAGGTCTTAATTGTGCAATGATACCCATGAGAATGGATTGCCCCTCGTTGTCCATTTCGTCGATATCGTCCGTATCAGCGCCATCAGAAACATTTGATTTTTCAGCATGGTCATGACCGATTTTAAGCTTGTCCAATTTAGATGTTAATCCCATTTTTTACGTTGTGGTAATGGTAAAGCTGATATAATAATTCAAGAAAAAAGTGTGCAATAGGATTGCTATTTTGAGCAAACAAAAGAAGTTCAATTTTAGTTTGTTGTCCCCTCAATGATTCACAATTTTAATGGTGAGCAAGATAACAGCACAAATTTTCCCATGAAATCCCATAGAAAATAGTGACGAGGGGAAATTAAATTTCCGCCTCTCCTACTATGCACTATATCAAGTAGTAGTTTTAGTTTAGCTTTAAATTAGCATCTGATTTGTCAGGACGACACAAACCGGGTAATTTTTTGCTCACTATGACCCAAAAACACGCATTTTTAGTCAATTTCAGTAGAATTAAAACGTGGAGTCAGATACTAGTAATTAATATTAATGAGTCACAAAGAGACAAGGCTGACCCCAATTATATATATATTACCAATCAGTCTTCTCAAAACTATTACAAGTACTACTTGCTCACAAACGAATTGATATTGGATAAACCGTTTTCAGGAAACCACCACGAAAAGGTAGTGATGAATATTGTTCAGTGGTAACAGAATGTTTCATACTAGATGCACCTGTTAATAGACCACAGCAAAAGGGGTATTGACAACGCAGGAATGATTATATTTACCTATGATCCAACTTGATTATGGTTCTATTGTTCTATGTCTGATACCAGCATTCTATTAATTGATTGTCAAACGTTAAGCTTCACCTATTAGAAGTTACGCCCTAATCCTGTTATGTCCATCCCCTTCGCCTCTTCTCTTCTACATCAATAAGTAATCATCACCTTACAAACAATAACGTTCAATTCATCATTCATTACATACTAAAAACAAATAAAATAAAATAAAAAAAAGAACTAAGAATAAAGAATAAAAACAACAAACCATAAATTATAAGCTATAAATAAATCTCTTTAGAGGTCGACGTCAACGCATACCGCTCTAACACCAGTATTTGTATATACGGATGAAGAATGGTCTTTGTTTATTAGCCATTTTTTCTTCTTCCAATTCTGCTTTAATCATATCCATATCAACACTTCTTCTTCCGGTGTCTAAATCGATATCGTCCAATTTTTTCCATATTCTCCATTTTCTACTGTACAACTTATGAGCCACGTAAAACACCAAAATGACCACAGCTCCCAAATAGTTTTGGAAAAAGTTTTCTGCACTTGGAACTCCGTTGCTACCCATTGGGAATAACGCTGTCCAGAACTGTACCACCAAGACGAAAATCAAAAAGGCAATGGAATATAACGATCCCCAGATCCCGGTAAATGAAACAAATGTCAATTCATCCAATGATCTTCCTTGTTTCTTCATAGCTAATCTGAAACGAACATGACAAAGGGCAATGTTAATCCAGGCAACAATGGTGGCAAGACCACAAACACTCAATAACCAGGCAAAAATGGTTGCTTCGTCATGGTATGCGGAAAGGAAACATAAAAGACCCAAAAGGAATGAGATTCCTAAACCAACCAAGGGACGACCAGATCTGTCGACATAGGCAAAGATTTTTGGGGCAAAACCTTGAGTACCCAAGTTTTGAACTGTTCTTGAAGCACCGAAAATTGCTGAATTACCAACTGAAAGGACGGAGATTAAAATACATGCATTGAAGATGGAAGGTAATGCATGGATACTACCGTTTTTAATGGCAATGACAAATGGAGATGCATTTGTTCCACTTGAACCCAAAAGTTCATCGGAATCAGCAGGAACTAATAAGCCAACAAAGGTCAAACTTAAAAAGTAAAACAAAAAGATTCTCCAGAAAACTTGTCTAATGGCTTTTGGCAACACCTTTCTAGGATTTTGTACTTCGGCAGCAGTTAACCCAACCATTTCTGTACCACCCATGGAATAAGAAGCAGTGACAAAAGTAGCTGCCACCCCTTTGAACCCGTTTGTGAATGCCCCCTTATCAGTATGCCAGTTTTTGGCCCCGACGAATTCATGGGTAGGACCTCCACCACAGACTAAAACGACACCCAAGATAATGAAACCAATAATGGCAATCAACTTGACCAAGGTCAAGATCACTTCTGCTTCACCATAGTATTTCACTCCAAAGATATTAACCACTAACACGAATACATAGAATATGGCCACCCAACTAGCGGGGTTGATATCGTTGTTCCAGTAGGTGACACACATTGTAGCGGCAACCAATTCCAAAGGTAAGACAAATAACCACATCATGGCATAGTTCCAACCAACAGCGAATGCCCAGGATTCATCAACAAACATGTTGGCGTATGTGGAGAACGCACCGTTCACTGGGAAAGCACAACAAAGTTCACCTAATCCATAAACAACAAACAAGACCATGATGGAGGTGACCCCATAACTGATCAACAAGGCAGCAGGACCACCTAATCTTAATGCTCCCCCACTACCGATTAACAACCCGGTACCAATACTACCTCCCAATGCAATCATCTGAACGTGTCTATTCTTAAGTTGTCGTTTCAACCCTCCAGCACCTTCATCTTCCTGCTGGTATTTCTCGATGTCATCGGTTGATGATCCTCTTTCTCCTTGTTCTCCATTTCCTTGCCCCGGGATTGGTGGTTTGAATGAATCTTTAAACTGTTGCCATTTTGATTGTGGGGTAGTTGTTGTGTCCGCTAGGAAATCTTGCAGCACTGTACTGATTTCTTCTATATTCTCCTTTGCCATGTTGGTTAAATGAATATTGTTTAAAAAAAAAAATGCAAAAGATAACAGAATATGATGAAAAGAAGAAAAAAAAAAAGGAACCAATAAATCAGTAATCAGCTAAATGTGAAAATAATATATATATAAATATAATGTCTTGGTATTGGAAAAATTTTCATTGGTGCTTGAAAAGACATCTGCTCACGGCAATTTGCAGTCAAAAAAAAAAAAAAAAGAAACAACGAAAGAACGAACTAGGAAACAATGACGCATTGGGTTGGGAGAGGTTCCCAGCGTAAGGGGACCAAACCTGGGGAGGAAACTACCCATTTATTTTTCTAGCTCATCTCATCCAATCTAATCGCACCTATGAGAATTAGATCTCAGTACAACATTCCAAGGGAAGGTGGTTCATCTTGTGGGATATATTTCTTAGTTTTGAAAATAAAAAAAAAGTAAAACGCCGTAAGGAAAAAAAAGAAGTCAAGAAAGCGCAATAGACCGAGAATCGGTATACACGACCGCTAACTGATGAGCAATTCAATCCAATAAATGGTATCCCCAATGAATACCAGGATAACTAGAACATCTAGAAAGAAAGAAGAAAATGCACGTTATAAATTAAAAAAAGAAAAAAATTTTAAAAATAAAAATAAAGTTGAAGAGCCGTTCCTTTTAAAGGTCCATGCCACTTGTAACGAAACTTCAATATTCTGGTACTGGTACACGAAAAAAGCCCGCTTATATGCGGAAGAGAAAGAAAAAAGCCGCACGTTTCCTATTTAGAATCAAGACCCATACCCGTGATTTCTTGTTATAGCCACTCCACGGTTTATACGAATAGTAAATAGTTCAAAATGAACACGGCGCGAGGTATGTTTAATGGATTCTCGTGTTTCCTTGATTCTTTGTTCAATTCTTTACTTGGTTCTTTTTCCATTAAAATTTGTAGGAATTTTACAACAAAAAAATATCATTTTATCTATTTCCGACTATGCCATTCAGGACATTTCGGTTTTTTATTTTTATTGAAATCAAGGATCTCCGTCCTCATTCAATCTGATATTCTTGACCCTGGTTATGATAGCGCCGGCGTGCCGGAAGGGGAACTGAAATTGTTTAAATATAACAAGTCAGTCACAAACAACGTGCTTTAATTTTAGACAATATATACAACTAAAGTTTTACAAGTTAAAATCAAAAAAAACAAAAAAGACGCAACTTTAAGAGAGAGAAAGAGAAATAAAAATCTAGAACCTAAGCTTGTACATGATACTACTATAGGTAATATAAGGACTTAAGCCCAAGATTTACAAAGTATGACCTGATAAAAATATATTGTCTGCAAATATGGCGTGCATGATGTAATAACGTTTCATTGGAGATATTTCATGACGGATATTTCATTATATAGGAGTTAGGACATCATCATTTCCCATGATTGCTGTTTTGTAATTTTTGTGTGTGTGACTCGGAAATCCAACCCGGAATTGCATTTATCTCATTGTATTGTTGTAGACGATCCCCCTAGGGTAACTACCTGGAATTCAATATCACCCCCACCAACAAAAAAAAAATAACAGTTGTGGCGATAAGGTGTGAAATATTATTATTGGCTGTGCCCGACCCGATTCTTGAAACACAATGTAAAATCACCACTTGTGGTATTAATAGAAATGAGAAGAAAAAAAAAAAAAATCACAGTTTTTGGTCTTCGAACACTACATCATTAAGAAAGGAACAAGGTTTTTTAGTGTCACCCATGTATACCGGATTAAAAAAAGAAAAAAAAAAACACATTAACAAACAAAAAAAAAAAAATTGTAACCATATATTATCTGTCCACTCAAAAAAAAAAAATACAACTAATCAATCTTGCAGCCAACTAACTAACAAACAAAACCCCCCGCCAAATCGCTTCAGAGTATGAATAGCGCCGCGAGACATTTTACACGAGTGGTTTCACCAACACGGATTTGCTTGTCAGGAATTACATGGAGCCGGCAAACCCATGATTCGGAATTTCCTCGAGTTTTGACATAAATCCAGACATAATTCCATCGGATTATGGCAATAAACTAGTTTCACTTCACAAAAATCAACGAAAGAAACGAAACAAAACAAAAAAATAATAATAAAAAATAATTAACGAAGTACCCGAAATTCGCACGTCAATTGCTTTTACCTTGCCCCCGATTCCCTCGTACCTGGAATCGATTAGCTTTGAGGTGTGGCAAATGAAGCACAAATCCAGTTATTTTTTTTGCCTTGCTAGACTGTTCTGTAATGGTACATGTTCAGGGTTAATCGTAGTGTGTGTATGTGTGGGTTTTCCAAGTTTGCCAGTAAAGGGGATATAAATAACAGCAGGTAAAGAACTTGGTGGTAGTGACGTTATGTTTGCAAGGCAACAAACAACACTTCAAGATGGTTATGATACTGTAACCTATGTGAAAAGTTTAGTATGCATGGATTGCTATTGCATTTCATGTGGAAAAGTTTATTTGCGCGTCTGCATATCTTGTACATTTCTATTTTTGTTTGAAATCAATTTTTTTATTTTTTTCTTTTTCCACATTTCCACATTTCCTTTGTTTGTAATATATACATTTTTTTTTCTCATGATAATCCCACGCAGGTGGAAAATAACTCTACGATATGCAATAATAGGAAATATATTTCCACTTGTTTCCAATCACCATGCAGGCTAGTCAATTTCCACCTTGGAGGGGAAATGTTTAGTCTTTAGTGATTAGTCTTTAGTGATTAGTGTTTAGTTTTAAATGATTGTTAATTTTGTTTCTCGTTTTTGTTACCTCAAAGTTAAATTCTTGGAGGAATGATTGTTCAACTAAACAAAAAGAACCACTTTAATACAAACGGAATCACTTTACTACAAAAGTTTAACTTCGAAACACAGCGTAAGAAAACAAATCACCAACAAAATATATGGATGCCACTTGCACTACTTCTCAAATGTAAAGCTTGCTAAAAAAATCTCCACCATGCACCTCGAGCAATTGTTTAACGGTTATACATGCACTTTTTATATTTTTTTTGTATTTTTGTATTTTTTTTCTTCTTTGATAATGAAATATTATATTTTCGTTTCGTCTTTCTGTGAAAAAGACAATGAGGCGATCAGAGTACATCCAGAGAGGCGGGGATCGGGGGGCGAGTAGCACGGATGATGATAAAATATAATAAACCTTAGAAGAAGGGGGTAAAAATAATAAAAGTAAATATAAGATAGGTAAACTGGAAACATTAGCCGGGGGTGCTCGTCTTTCCTTTTTCTTTTCCTTTCTTCTGAACACGTACCGATATTTCCCATGTTGCTAGAAATAACAACCATACAGATCTGGTGCTTTTTTTTATTTTAGTTTTTGCTTCCATTCTTCAAAATGTGGAAATAAGAATGGTCAGGATTTGACAAAATGCCATATCCGTTCTGGGTATGGGTGTGGGTGTGGGTTGTTCGAGTGTGAGTTTGATTGTTTGAATGTATGAGTAGGTATTCGTGCATTTGTGTATGTCGTGTATTGTATTCTATTGTTCATGTATGTATGAACGGTTAGTAGTTTTTTCTGGTTTTTCTTTTTCCAAAATTTAATTTTGTCACACCCCAGTAAATCCATTTTCCTGTCTACACATTGTTGTGTGTCCCCCCTAAATACTATTTTTTTTTTTTTTTTTTTAAATACAAAAATGAATATCCAATTCCAACTCAGATTTAAGATTTGATATAAATTGATACCTTATTCTCCCTCAAAAGTGTGATTGAAATAATTTTTTTTATGGTTTTTAGTTTGGGATTTTTAATCTTATTTTATTTTTTATATTTATTTCATTAGACTATTACATTTTAGACCAAAGACAAGTACTTTTCCTCCAAATTCCACTTTCAATAGGTATTCTTGTCTCCTCAATCCCCCACACTTACACGTACATCTTACACACACCTTATACACATACATTGACAGTTATATTTTATCCACATAGGAACAGATAACTCTCAAGTGTATTAAAGTCCAGTGGAGATCAAAACATATTTCTTCCACACGTCAACAAGAAGGTCGAAAAAAAAAATATTCATCACTGGTAAAAGCACGCATCTAGAATTCTAAGAGTCCCGAGTTCCAGAAGTTTATCAAATTTCCATATTTTATTTTATTTTTTTTTCTGTCGTTATTTGTTGCCCCCACGAGCGAAAAAAGAACCCAAGAAAATTTTACCACTCACATACAAACACATACAAAGTCTCTTTTTCACAAAATAAAAAGAAAAGGGAATAGCTATTGTTTTGTATTTTATATTTTTTTACTTACTTCGCTAAAAAGAAAGAAAGGTCACATTTGTTCTCAAGGTAAGTCGGGTTACAAACCAATCCCAGCAAATTGATTTTTTAATTTTTTTTTGTTTAACTTGCTTCCTATTAATTTAATTCATATATTTAAAGGTATTTCCGAGTTTTTTTGGATTTGATTTATTTTGATTTATTTTGCATTTGTCATCCTATTAGTCAACCAAACTAGTGACCCGGGTATATCATAGCATCATCAACAATCCCACCGTGCCCCCGTTTCACTGACTTTCAACTTTTGCATCCTATTATAAATACTCGATTGAATTATTCGTATTGAAAAATAATAATTTTTTTTGGTTTTTTTTTTTTGTCTGATTGTTTGTTGTCCTGCGTTTCGAGTATTTCATATTATTTT
The DNA here is from genome assembly GCA_030557055.1 of Candida tetrigidarum. Lineage (NCBI taxonomy): Eukaryota > Fungi > Ascomycota > Pichiomycetes > Serinales > Debaryomycetaceae > Candida > Candida tetrigidarum. The sequence goes on from JAKTVF010000044.1 coordinate 42,917, forward strand.
ATTTCCATTTCCACCTTCATTTTTTAATTCGCTTATGTCTTTCAATACGGAGATGCCGCCAAAAGCAGAATATTGGAACCACGAACATCCCATGGGGAACCAAACTACAAATGTTAATCCACTATTAGACGACCAATCTGAGATCAAATTGGAAAGCATATCGTTGTCAAACCAACTCCACCCGCAGTCCGGCAACGCATCTCTTTTTAATGCAAACTTCACAAACCCAGTATCCATCCCCCACACACAACCCCAAACACAAGTCCAAAGCGGGTATCAATATAATAACGACCTCAATGAAAAGTTCTACTTTGAAGGAGGCTCCAACATCTCGCCACCACCACAACCATACACAAACGACGCCGAGACTTTCCAAGCTTATACTCGATCATCATCCGAATCATCACCTAACGGAATGAACATGTCACCCGGTGGATCTGAATCTGTCAATAACTTCATTGCGGAGAGCAAACAAAACGATGCCAACTTGTTTTTGCCATCGTCATTAACAACATCCCCACAAATAAGTGCCAGGGGCCCTTACCGTCAGAACAGTCTCATGGACACGTCCAGTTACATTCAAAACGGCTACACAGAAAGCAATCATGCCCCACGTCTTTCCAGTCGCAACAATAGCATTAGCGAGGTTGCAGGTATAAGCAAAGCTTCCAAAAGAGGATCTTCTCAAAGAAGTAAGAGGCAGTTGTTGGACGAACAAGATGCAATTTTAATAGCGCGAGACGATTCGGAGTTGACAGAAGAGGAATTGCAGTTGAAGAGAAAGGCACAGAACAGAGCTGCTCAAAGGGCATTCAGAGAACGTAAGGAAACCAAGTTGAAAGAGTTGGAAGCCAAGTTATTACAAAGCGAAGAAGAAAGACAAAAATTGATGGATCAGTTGGAGATTATCAGAAAACAGAATATCTCGATAACAACAGAGAATGAGATTTTAAGAAGCAGTGGGGATATGCATACTGGAGGTACGTTTCCAGCACGTCACTCCCAAATCAACCCGGTGAACAAATTCAATTTCCCGAAAACCCAAGATGATTTCATTGAACATTGCTTGCGAGGAACCAATCACAAACTAAACGAAGCCACTAAAAACAAAGTGTACTCAGACAATGAGGGTCACAAATTATTGGCTCTAGGAGCAGTATGGGATTATTTGCAGATCAAAACTGAAGAAGCCGACTTGGATTTTAATAGCATTGACTTTAATGATGTGATGGAAAAATTGAAAGGAACTGAAAAATGCCATGGACACGGTCCAGCTTATCCATTGGAGCTAGTGGACCAAGCTATTGCAAGCAGTCTAAACTGAGGAGGATCATAATCTGATCCTTTTAGCTTCTTTAATGTGTGCATGTTTTACTATTATTATTATTATTATCATTATCATTCCTTTTTTTCCCCTATATCCTTAACATTATCTATATTCATATGCTTTAGTTCCAACCCTTAACACTTTATTTTATGCCTTACTTTTTTTTTTCTTATTATTTATACATAATATTTTATTTGGTAATATATTAGATTTTACATAGTTTTTATTATTATTGATATTTTTTTTTTTTGAATTTACATATTTGATAATTTTTTTGGGGGGACAGGTCTTTAATACTAGTTGAACAAATTGTTTGCTGAAAGTTGTAGAATATTCTCGAAGTTAATGGCAACAAAAAAAAATTTAAGAATAAAAACTCTCCAAAAGTGATGAAAGAGAGAAAAAAAAAAAATTAATCAACGATAAACCCACTCCATATCATCAACTCTCCCATTCACAAATCATGACTACAGCTGACGAATATAAAGCAGAAGGTAACAAGTACTTTGCAGCTAAAGACTTTGAAAAGGCAATTGAAGCATTCACAAAGGCTATTGAGGCTTCGCCACAACCAAACCATGTTCTCTACTCCAACCGTTCCGGTTCTTATGCCTCCATGAAAAATTTCACCAAAGCTTTAGATGATGCTAAAGAAGTTGTCAAGATTGATCCATCTTGGCCAAAGGGATATACTAGATTAGCCACTGCTCAATTTGGATTAGGAAACTTGGACGCAGCCAAGGAATCTTATAATAAATGTTTGACCTTGGATCCAAATAATGCCATGGCCAAAGAAGGTCTTAAATCAGTTGAACAAGCTGAATTCAATAGAAACAGTAAACCTGATTTGGGATTGTCTACTATGTTTAATGATCCTGAATTGTACACCAAATTGAGAAACAACCCAAAAACCAGGGAATTTATGAATGATCCTCAATTTGTTGCCAAGATAGAGAAAATTAGAAACAACCCGGGTAGTGGTGATCCTAAAGAATTGTTAGGTGATCCAAGAATTTTGACTGTTTTTGCCACTTTAATGGGTCTTGATATTGACATGAATGCTAAACCAGAACCAAAGGAAGAAAGTTCTAAAGATGCCCAACCCCAAGCCAAGGAAGAAACCAAACCAGAACCAGAAACAAAACAACCAGAGTCACAACCAAAGACAAAACAACCAGAAGAAGAATCTGCCAAGGATGAAGACGTTGAAATGACTGATGCCGGTTCTGATGACTACAAAGTTGAAGCTGACAAAGCCAAAGCTGAAGGTAATGCGTTGTACAAACAACACAAATTTGATGAAGCCATTGCTAAATATGACGAAGCTTGGAATTTGCATAAAGATATCACCTACTTGAACAACCGTGCTGCTGCTGAGTACGAAAAGGGTGATTACAAGGCAGCCATTGCTACTTGTGAAAAAGCCGTTGAAGAAGGTAGAGACTTGCGTGCAGACTATAAATTGATTGCCAAATCATTTGCTAGATTGGGTAACTCTTATTTGAAATTAGACGATTTGCCACAAGCTGTCAAATATTTCGACAAGTCATTAACTGAACATCGTACTCCTGATGTGTTGAATAAATTAAGAGCTGCTCAACGTGAAATCAAAGTAAGAGAAGCCAATGCTTATGTTGACCCAGAAAAGGCAGAAGAAGCTAGATTGGAAGGTAAAGAATATTTCACCAAGGGAGACTGGCCAAACGCTGTCAAAGCATACACTGAAATGATCAAGAGAGCTCCTGAAGATGCCAGAGGTTACTCTAATCGTGCTGCTGCATTAGCTAAATTATTGTCTTTCCCAGATGCCATTCAGGATTGTAATTCAGCCATTGAAAAAGATCCTAAATTCGTAAGAGCTTACATCAGAAAAGCTAACTGCCAATTGATGATGAAAGAATATTCCAAAGCAATGGAAACTTTGACTGAAGCTAGAAAAGTTGATATGGAAATTGGTGGTAAATCAGTCCATGAAATCGATGAATTGTTGAACAAAATCACCTTCCAGAGATTCCAAGCTATTGAAGGTGAAACTCCTGAACAAACCATGGAAAGAGTTTCCAAAGATCCAGAAATCGTGTCTATTTTACAAGACCCAGTTATGAATGGTATCTTGGCTCAAGCTAGAGATAATCCAGCTGCTTTACAAGATCATATGAAAAACCCTGAAGTTGCTAAAAAAATCAACATGTTGATTGCTGCAGGTGTTATTCGTACCAGATGATAATAGTGATATATAGTTTTGGGTGTATATTGTACATAATAAAATACAAATAATTTAAATGTATGGAATAAAATAAAAAAACTAAAGAAAGAGAAATAAATGTAATAATGACAAAATCAATGACCTCTATTATCTATTTGCATATGATTGATTGATTGATGGGTTGTTAAATCATGGTGGGGGTGGCTGTGGAGGTTGACCTTGTTGCGGTGGTTGTTGAGGTTGTGGTGGAGGTGGAGGTGGAGGTGGAGGTGGAGGTGGTTGTGATAATGCATTATTCGGAGTATTATCTTGAGTGAAAAATGTCTCAGCATATTCTTCAACATCTTCATACCCTGTAAAACCCATATTCATGACGTTCATTAAAGGATTAAACATGTTATTCTGGGGTACATTTGGATGAATATTTTGTTGTTGTGGGTGTTGTGATTGGGGTTGCCCCTGTTGGTGTAGCTGTTGCTGCTGTGATTGAGGTAATGGCTGCTGCTGATGTAATTGTTGTGGTTGTGGGTGTGGTTGTTGTCCATTTTCTTGTTGTCCTTGTTGTCTCGCAAATCCAGGCGAATATTGTTCGCCATTATAGCCAGCTGGGCCTCCAGACATTGGACCTGGGATGGGGAAATGAAACATGGGTGGTATTGATGAAGCAGACGAAGGAGGGATTTCAGTAGCAAATTCATTGTATTGTTGCTGTTGCTGCCCCTGTTGCTGTTGCTGTTGCTGTGGTGGTGGTTGTGGTTGCTGTAGTTCCTGTTGCTGTTGTTGATTCTGTTGCTGCCCTTGTTGTTGAGGGATTGTGTGATGTTGCTGTGGTGGGTGTGGGTGATGTTGCTGTTGTTGCAATTGAGGTTGCTGAGGCAGTTGTTGATGTTGCTGTACGTGGTGTTGTTCAGGTATACCCATTTGTGCATGGTATGCACTATTTTGGTTATTTTTATTTTCATCAACTGCAATTGCCTGCATATTGGAAGCAGCTGGTTGATTGGGGGTGTGGATGTGTTGTCGATGTATAGAACTTGTGTCAGATGAAGAACCCGGGGTTGTTGTAGAACCGGAAATACTTGAAAATACATTAGATAGCTCATAAGGACTAAACCAATTACGCAAAATCTCATTTTTACGAGCACTATTAATCCCAATATGATTTTCCTCGGTGAAAAAATCGGGGAAATTGGATGCCATCAGAAGATGGGCTTTAAGGTTTTTGTATTTTTTGAACAATTTCTTGGAAATTTCAATATCAATCAGTTCCATGATTATTTTCAACAAATACCTGGTAATCAAGTCGTAGAACAATTGACGAACACAACTCCTTTTAACTCGGACAGCTTTAGGATCACGTTTGTATGGGAAAAACAGAAGTGATACTTCGATGAGTAACTTCAAATCTTCTTCGATTCCTTCATAATGCGGATGCTTAATGCAATAACTTACAAGGTGTAAAATTGCAACATACGGATAGTACAATATCCAACTGAAGGAAGTAAAAGTTAATTCGTCGAGTTTGATTGTTTTGGTAATGTGCAATATTGTTCTCGCTGATTTATTTGCTAATGTCGTAAATTCCTCAACCTTATTTTCATAGTTTTGTGTGCTGGATGATGGAACTTTAATTCTATTGATCACCATGAGATGGTGAAAATAGAGTAAGTTCACAAAAAAGTAATTTTCGTAACCACTGTCTAGTTTCTTGACTAATGCAATAGCTTTTTTAGAATGGAACATAAATTCTGTGTCATCGTAAAACCTTAACGATAGTGGCGGGTTATTGAGAGATTGCATCTCCTCATTTAATAACTCAAGATTGTTGATTAATTGTGACACCGTCATTTTACAATTGGACTTGTATAGTAGGTCAAAGGATTTGATTCTGACTTTGGAAAGACAATACATCACGTAGGAAACACATCTATGGGTGGAATTAGATTCGGTAATCTTGGCACGGATCGACTCGTCTTGCGGGTTTTTAAAGTACGATTCGAGCAAATCCCAATTTGATTTGATAATTGCTTTGCTAGAAACATCTTCCAAACTCATGATTTCCTCGACGGTCAAACCAACTGGGAGACCGTTGCGAGTATTATACTCAGTCACATAATACTCGCAAAACCACCAAAGGGTTTTTCGTTCAAGTTGCTCCTCCCAGCTTAAACCTTGGTATGATTCATTCATGTGTAGTCCCAACTCTTGCGCATATTTCAATGCAATTGTCATTGGTACCAAGTTGACCCTTACCGTAGAGGCGACTGATTCCAAGTAAATCACCCAAAACATCAAGGCTTGTACACTCGAGAGCCCTTCACGGACAAAACATAATCGGTTGTAATAAAGCACCATTGAATAAAAACATTTCGAATTGATCTCTATTAGCTGCGCATCACTCAAGGAGTTGATCACCTCAGACGAACTCTTTTTTCCCATGTTCCTTTCATCTATAATCAAAGACATGCTGATCCCAATCGTCGAAGACATAATCATCAACTCACTCCAGGTGGCGATACGTCTATTGGGTTTTTCCTTTTCCGCATAGTAGTTCTCGAAGAATTGTATAAGACGATTCTTGTCCATGATAAACTGGAGGAAAAGTACCTTGTCGTAGTAAAGTTTTAGAATTTCAACAGGTACTTTGGCGTCCGAAAAAATGCTGTCCATTAGTTCGAACCTCCTTCTTAGCCTACTCTTGATAGGTTGAGACACCGTATCAAGGAATGCCTGTGCATAGTAGTTATAGATCTGCGTCATATCAGTTATATCCTCCGTATATCGTTTTATTTCCCCAGGTTCTAAGGGATCAAATATCGATTTCAAGGATTCGGTGGAGAAAACATTGGTTACTGCATACGATCGCAATACGTTGGAATCGATCTCAGGATTCAGTTCTGGATCATCTGGTTCTGATTCTTCCGGGATCTCACTCAAATTGGTATCCGGAATATTAGGGGGCTTTACAGGTGACGACTGCAATGCCGATGTTATATCACTCAACAAGGTTTCAATTCTCAGTAGTCTCTCGTCCAATTCTTTGACCGTCTGGAACTTACTAATCTTGCTCTTTGAATGACCTGAGGATTTCTTCTTGGAGGGTAATTTAGGTTTTCTCTCAGGGTCTTCTTCATATATACAATGCCCGCCATTCGATTGTAAGCAGTTGTTGCAAGGTCTGCAACCATCACATTTAACTTTTTTTTTACGACAATGTTGACAAGCTTTGGAAATCCTAGCTCTCTTTTTGGGCGGGGGGGCTAAGTCACTCGACGATGACGCAGTTGACTGCGTTATTGTGCTATTGCCAGAACTCGCATGGCCAGTGACGGAAGGACCTTCATTAGGCGAAGGTATGTCAGGAGAAGGTATATTGGGAGCATTTTCACCTGAAGGTTGGTGAAAATAATCACCCGTTGGGGGGTCCATGGCTTGGCTTTTTTCTTTGTATTTTCTTTTAATTTTTTTTTTTTTGTTTTTCAAATTATATTATTTATATTATGTTTTTTTTTTTTTATTATTATTTTATTATTTGAGGGATCCGTATGCAAAATTAAAGTGTAAAAGCCTTATGTGTAATTACAAGACCTTTAATCTTAATTTTTTTTCTTAGTGTTTAACCAATCACCAAGATCGCTGTCTTCTTCGAAGTTGAATAGATTCCGAACCAAAGTGGTGATAAAGATGCATAAAAAAAAAAAACGCCTGAAAAAAAAAAAAAAAAGCCCAAAGTAGAACATATGTAAATGTTTAATTGTGTTTTTTTTTTCTGAATAGCAATACGAACGAAAAAAAAAAAATAGAAAAAAGAAAGAAAGACAGAGAGAGAGAGAACGTAGGAGTCGGCGATTATTTTATTTCCTCGTTTGCTTATTTTAAAGTAATAGTTGCTCCTCCAGTTATTGGTCCTTTTATTCAATCTTTTCACTGCCATATAGTTGGAGCGACCTATATTCATGAAATTAAGAAGGCAGGTAGAAAAAAAAAAAATTTCACTCTTATCAAGCACATTAAGTAAGCAACTTGAACCGACTGGAATGACTACATCATTTTACACACTTCTTTTCTTTTTCTTTTCTTTTTCAAAAAACAATCAAAAAAAAAAACAAGGTTTAAGCTTTTAGGGTCGTATACGTCATGCGGTAGAGGGTTTATATTGGATTTTGTTTGATAATTCCAAACGAGCTAGTAGCAATATTCCACACGGGTATGCAACTATTAGTGATCAAATAAGCAATGATTGTTGCCCTTCGTTCAACAACTACAACCAACGAAAAAAATAAAAAATAAAAAATCACAAGAATAAAAAAAATAAAATAAAAAAAAAAGAAGAAGAAAAAGAAAACGAATCTAGAAGTGGAGGGTACTTCCGATAAAAATGAATAAAATGTTTTTTTTTTTCGGAGTTGGTGTTTTCGGGGTTGATATAAATAGCTGATGGAGATGAGGATGGGGCGGAGGACCTTTTAGTAAGACTATATTAATAGACCAGTACATACAATACATGCGGCTAATCCATTATGTAAGTCTCTGTATGTGTGTATGGATGGAAGATGTCCTTCCAACTTTATATTCCTTCTTGTGTCTTTTTTTTTTTTCCTTTAATGTCTGTTGTGTTAATAGTAAAGTTTAATAAAATTCAGGTGCTATTATTTTTATTATTTTTTATTATTTCCGTATTTCATGTTGGAATTTTTTTCCTTGTATTGTGGGTATTGGGTATTGTTAGAGTTTACGCATTTCCATTTTCACATTTTCATTTTTTCCTGTCAAAAACTATATTTAGACTGAGAAGATCTAAATTTTAAGTCGACTTTTTGTTTTTCCTGCCTGGAATTACAACTTTATTCTTAATCGCTGCTACAGATTATCTCCTATTTCCTTTGTGTTCTAACAGACGCAACAGAATTCCACCTTTTAGAAAAGCACAAGAAAACAATAAATAATTAAAAATTAAAAAGTAAAGAACACTACCAACACAAACAAGAAAAATAAAATAGTTACAAAATGTCACTGCCTCCTTCTCTCGAACCCCCCTAATAATTGATAACTACACGACAATACTATTGCCAAGAGAGAGCACGAGTATTAATAGGTTATATTTGATTTGGTTATTGTCACTATCATTGTCACTGCTCGTTACCAAAAAAACATAACACAGGTACTAAGTTACCGGTTCAACTTAGATAAATGCTGATCAAATTACCTCGAAGAAAAACAAACCGAAATTCCAACTAAAACTAAAACAAACAAAAAAAAAAGAACAACGAACCAGAGTTTCAAGTTTAAGGTTAAGTTAAAGTTTAGACCCGAGTTTGAAGCCTGAGCTATAAACCAAATGTGATTAAGTAAAAACATGTGCAGTTCTAATAATTATTTCTTCTGTTCTCCTATTGGAGGTGGCTTTTGAACATCTAACCTGTAAAAAAATCACAACTGCAAGTACATATTACTTTAGTCCACACAGCATATGCAATTTCTATATTTTATATTTGTTGGGAATTTTTTCTTTAACTATTATTAACACCGAATGCATGTGCACAGAACTAAAACCAAACTAAAATATTGCACTTGCCACATAATTTATATTAATGTGTACCGTTGTAGCCTATTCAAACAGAATGAAAGAAAGAAAGAAAAAAAAAACCCAATAATAGTCATAGGCACATTTCTGGAAATCTCGCTTCCTTATCTTGATGTATATCGAGGTTGACGATGGTTTATGATTGTGCTATTTTCTTTTCGTTTTTTTTTTTATATTATGAAAACTAAGACATATCTTATTCTCGAATATTGTGTGATCTATTAATAAACGTTGCAACTAAAGAGGTCATTAAGGACAACTAAACTAAAAAAATAAAAATCAAAACCCCGGGGAGTGAAAGCAATCGGGTGATTCAAGAATTATGAGAATAAGGGAGATTGTGGTTCCTTTTTGTTTTACCTCGTCTATAACTCCCCTATTACCAAATTCTTCTACGTAACAGTGGTGTTGCTTCTTTCTCTCCTTCTTTCTCTTACACTTTCACTTTCTCCTTTTTTTTTTTATTTATTTGTGTTTTCATTGCTACAACCACTGCATTTGATTGGTTAATGTATGCATGTCTGCAAGTATGTATGTATGTATTATGTACTGTGGACCCAAAGTTTTTCTTTGTTTTTCTTTTCTCCTTTTGTCACCTTTTTATGGAATTTGTTTTAAATGATTGACACTTTTGGTCGTATCGCCGTTTGATTGTCATGCAGTACATAAAATATGGATGATATTGTTACTCTAAAAAGTGTTGTGCAAAACTCCCACTTCGGTTGTAAATACCTATTCGGTCCCAAAAAAATTAAAAAAAAAAAAAGTAGGCGTGTGGTGAAAATGCAGCTTACAGGCATAAATCACTCAATTTTAGTGCCAGCTGAAACGCAAAAAAAAGGACAAGAAACAAACTCTTACATGTATTGGTGGATTTATTTACGAATAAGGGATGTATGAATTGTTCAATTTCCACTTTTTTGTACTTGTTTTATACATTATCTCCTCTTTTTTTAATGCAATTTCCGAAATTGTATATGTCAGTGGTTTACATTGTCTATTTTTATTATTTTTTAAACTACGAATTAAATCTCCTCTTTGTGATATATGTACAATTAACTACCTATTTTTAATTTCTAAAACATTGAAGTAGATACAAGGAAATACCTAGAATGGTGGAAATTGAACCCCCCGAGAGTAGATGGCGATGTTTCTGTTTGTCATTCTAAACAAACATTCAAAATATTCGGCTCGGGATAAAAAGAAAACAGAGAAAAAAAACAAAAAAAAACTTCATCGTCAGGTGAATAAAAACTACCAATTACAACCACAAAAAAATTTAATGATTTTTTTTGTTAATCCATTCATTCATTCATTCATGGAATTTCGGCTATTCCTGACTTAACCCCTTCCTTTTCTTTCCCCCCATGATATTTTCTTAATTTCCAGATTAAATTTGAGACAACATGTTTAACTAAATTGCTTAGAAGAACGAAACAAAATTAAAAAAAAAAATTCATCCCTTAGGAAAGTGTTGCCGTTAATAAGAGATCCCTTTAATTTTTTTTCAAATTATTATTTTGCAATATTCAAAAATTGTAGCTTTTGATATTGGTCGAATCTTGCAACAGTTCGTGCACCTTGTTTGGACGTCTGCGGTGGAAAAATTTTTCCATCTGTTTTTTCCTTGTCGTTTCTTTTTGATTTGAAAAGGTTTTGACACGTAAATTTGCGTCCCTTATGTGCGAATATAATTTTCTTACCACAATAAAAACAAGAAAATTTTTATTTTCATTTTTGAAATTATACTTGCTATCTTAATCCTTGAGAATACAAAATAGCAAATATTTAAAAAAAGAAAAAGGCAGCGGTAAGAAATGATGGTACATGGTTACAATTAACGAGTGGGAAATAGAAACTGCACTATAGAAATTCTCATAATGGGAATTTTTTAAAAGTGTCACCCTCTCCCACATGCAAAAGAAAAATAAAGACGATAAAAAATTCAAATTTACTGTTTCTGGAATTATATCCGTAGCATTGTCAACCCAAAGCACAAAAATAACTTTTGGAAGCCTCGTTCTTTTTATTCGTCTTTTCCCTATATCCACCACCACCCCCACTTTATTTCCACACATACACTAGCTACATCCATTATAACAACTTCTTCTTCTTCGTTGTCTTCGTCTACTTCCCCTTTTTTTTTTCAAGTTTCGTCAATTGATATGCATGACCAATTCGATTTACCTGTGATACACTTCTCCTCCTTTCCTCCTTTCTTCCATTATTGTAAATCATCAATTTTTCTTTTCCTTCACTGTAAGTAAAAACCCAAATAATATCCGTAAAAATTGGTATAAATTAGCGAAAGGATTTCTCAAGTCATAACCGCGATGCACATCCCACCCCCTAGTGAAACAATAAAGTGATTTTTTTTTTTGATACGCTTTGCATGATCGTTAATACTTGCCTGAAGTTCATCTCTAAGAAAATAAATTTTAAGTCTCTGCGTCTGCATATGCATATGCCTATGCTTGAAAAAGTACAGGTTAGGCTGTGTTTTGTTTTATAATTTTTTATTGCTTGTTGTTGTTGTTCAGTTTGTTTATTTGTGTGTTTGTTGTTAATTTGTTGTTAATTTATTAATTTGTTAACTTTTCACGAGTGAAAGAATGGCACAAAGTACGATGTTTGCCATTTTTTCAATTTTTCATGTTTCATTTTTAGAAACTTATTCGTCTTGATGGCCATAATTCCGTATCGATTGCCAAAGGAGGCTTTGAAAGTAGTGTCATACTTCCATGATCTATCCTGTATGCAATAAAACTCTGAGTGTGTATTTCCGAATGGCAAAATAAATCTTATCGAGTCGGAAAATGGGATCTAACAAGAATACGTCACACTGAATTATGAAACATGTCTATAACTGCAAAAAAAAAAAATCTTACACTAGCTAAGAAAATTAATTAATGAATAAATAAATAAAATTAATAAATAAATAAGTACACGCTATCAACACTAAGCTAATAGATACATCATAACTAAAAAAAGACAAGAAAAAGAAAAGCAAACATTCAACTCTTATACACCAAGGTTGTTATCGTAGAAAAAATTTGGCAAATTCTCAAATTGACCAAAAGTCATTGCTGATGCGTCACCATCAAAGTATCCATTTAACAAATCATAGCCTTGGAATGGGGTTTGAGAATTGGTACTTGATCCAGTCAGGTAAGTAGTAGTAGCATTCTGAATATTCATGTTTTGATTATTATTATTGTTACCACCAGCTACACCACCACCATTATTGGAAGTATTGACGTCATTATGTATAATGTTACTCAATGAAGGATTATAACTTGGCGATTTGGCACTGTAACTGGAGGCTGTTCTTGGACTAACTCCACTTCTCTTGTTGGTATATTCGTCTCCAGAACTACCAAATGGCGAAGCACCAACCACTTGCATTATTTGTGATGTAAATTGTTGGTGGTTTTGGAAAATATCTGGGAACTTCAACTCTGCCTCTTGCAAATATTCCTTCAATGCCTCATTTCCTTCCAAAATAGGTATATTTGTATGATTCTCGTACACTTTGATAACCACTCTCAACATCAACCTGATGATCAATTCTATAGACAATGCCTTGTTGACATAGATATTTTTGTGTTTTTTATTAAACTGATCACTCTCGACCCATTCTTGCGAACTGCTAAAATAAGTCAACGCCAAATCAATCAACAAATGCAAGTCTCGTTGTGATTCTTCTAAATGTGGATGATTCATTATCGCAGCAGCCAACACAAGGAATGCCGCCACGGGGAAATAGATGGCCCAATTGAAAAAAAGCGTGGTTGAGTTTGATCGGTTCGATGGTTTAACCAATAAAAGAATAGTTCTTGCTGAATTCAACGAAAGGTTTCTATACTGTAAAATCCTATCATCCAATAACGAATCCTTGGTAATAATCATAAATGGATACCTATTGATAATCATCAAATGACAGAAAAAGGAAAGCTTGAATGACAAAATTGCTTCCTTTCTTGCCACAGAATTATCACCATCGAAAACTTGGAAAGCTGGGTCATCGTGGAATCTTGGTCTGATAACATCGGCAGAATGTGAGGCCAATTCCATCATTTCATTATTCAATTTCTCCAAAGTATTGGATATGTCATTGAAGCTCCTTTTTTGGACCGAAGCAACAAAAAGCTCATGATACGAGTTTGATCGTATTTTCGATAACAACAACACACCGAAATGGAAAAACAATGGATTGTTGACGTATCCTCCGTATTGGATTTGACGTAATATACTCAAACTTGCATTAGAAGGATCTGCGTTTGAATTCATTAACTCATCGAGAATGGATTGCAACACTGAATTTAATGCAGTGGCTTTTGGGTCTTCCACAGCGGTTCTTTTGAAAAACAGTATCAAATCTTCATCACTGTTAGTCGTCACGTCATTGGTATTGATCATTGGAGGTTTACCGGACTTGAAACAAAACTCAACATCAAAGAAATAGCAAAACCACCAAACCTTTCTTCGTCTTTCCTGGTCCTTTAATGGACGGTTGGCATACGATTCAGCACGGTGTAATCCTAGATCTTGAGCGTATCGGATCGCCACTGCTATAGGGACATAATTGAAGAAACTTGTCAACCAGTTCGATTCGATACTCACAATTAACAACAACAATGCTTCGATGGTTTCAATACCTTCACACACCACCGATACTCTGTGATAATAATAAACAGCATTATCAAACAATGTTTCCTGGAGACTCAATAAGTCTTTTCTATTGTAACTATCCAACATAGCCCCTGCTGGCGAGTATAGATCGGGGTGGGTGATAGGATCATAATTGAATCTGCCACTTTCTGCACCGCAAGTCAAGGCAATAAGCAATACACAAGTCATGGACAACAACTCGGCCAAGGTGAATCTCTTTTTCTTTTTTGCATCGGTTTCTTTCAAATTGTTGAAATATTTGGTAAACAAGCCCCTAATCCAAGGTTCTTCCACAATTGAATTGATAATGCTGGTTTCTTCAAAATACAAACTGACCAACCCATTTATCAACTTTTCATCAGAAGGAAATGGATTCTCCAACAATTTCTTTTTTTGGTGTTTGTCCACCGTGGGTGGATCAACCCATTTCAAAATATACGGTTTCAACTCCGAGAAAAACACAAATGGCAAATTCCGTATAGGAGTGATGTACTCATCACCATACTGTCCCAAGGCACGTTCCATCCAGGCCAATGAATCTTTGGAGAAGATACAATTTATCGCATGAGTACCGACAAACTCATCCCAACTTTTAAGTTGTACCAAATCATTAATACTACCTTTCTTAGCCTCTTGAATATATGTGGGGCTATTAGCACGACCTCGACTTTCTTGTTCGTCATCTCCATCTCCATCACCATTGTCATTATCATTGTCATCGTCATTGTCGTCGTCATCACGATCACCATCATTTGCATGATCATTGCTATCATCTGTAGCCCTATTGACACCTTGGTTAAGAAGTTTCCCCAGTAATCTTTCCATGACATTCATCATTCTCAGTATCGAGGTTTCAATTGATGTTAATCTTGACTCAATGTCTCCCGTGTTGCGTTTAACACTGTTGTTGACATTACTAGTAACATTACCAATAACATTTTTATTTTTAGTCGTACTATTATTATTATTATTGTTGTTGTTGTTGTTGTTGTTGTTGTTGTTGTTGTTGACATTATTAGCGAGAGACAGCTCCAAGGAGTCTTTCTTTTTAAGCTCTTTGCGGGGTTTCTTTTCTTTTGAAATTCTATGCTTCTTGACAGAACGGTCCGTATAATGACAATTTAAGCCATCTTTGGCCTGGACACAGTTGGCACATGGGAATGTACCGTTACACTTTATTTTCTTTCTGCGACAGTTGTCACAAGCAACACGAATTCTTTTTCTGTTCGTGTCGTTGGGATCATTTCCTGTAATCTCTCTCTGGTTGGTAAATCTATCTGAATGATTATCGCTGCTGTATTCGCCCATCATGGAATCGTCATATGACATTATCGTGAAACACTTGGCGAAAAATCGAAAAAAAGGGGGAACACGGAGGTGGTGATAATAGAAAGAAAAAAACAAGAACGAAAATAAAAATTAAAATAAAAATTAAAATAAAAATAATAAAAAAGCGGAAAGGAAATAAGGAACACTCAAAAAAAAAAAAAAAAAAAATTAAATACAAATACAAAATGGTTGAAAATTTTTTTATCGATGGTCAAGACAAACTCTACATATATATATACGTCGGTAGATTGGAACATTCATTTCATTCGTATAGATCAGCGAATCTAGTAAAGTTTAAACAGCAGGCTGTGAAATAAAAAATAAAAAATAAAAAGAAACAAACTTAAATGAAATAATGAATTCAAAGCTAACACAAATCCTAATGGAGAAAAAAAAAAATTTATTATAACTTAAATTCAATGACTATTCCATACCACCAATGACACGACCTCCACTGTCTAATACAGGGACAAAATTACACCTCGGTGTCCATAACTACAAAGAAGTATCTTTTGTTTTATCAGCATAGCCTTGGTTAGTTCGTCGTACAAGGAATAGTGAGCTAGCAACTCTAGAATCCTCATTCTCGTTCCGTCCGTCCCCGGAAGTCATTGAATATTTCAAAGAATAAAGTATGTTCGCAATCGTGAGTGACTCTTTAATAAATAGAGTTTAAACTACAAACGGAAAAAAAAAGGCTTTGTCCTATTTTTTTTTTTTTTTTTTCTAGACCGTTTAGTTAGTCTTTTTTTTTTGTTGGTTTTTGGGCAAAATATAGAGAGTAAATTCAATGCTTGATCTTGTGAGTCTTTGAAAAGTATAGCAACAATTAGCATAGAAAAGACTTTTGTACCACAATGAAATAACGGGTATGGTATTACGGTCGAAGCGAACCAATATTCCATCACATACGGCCGTTTCAGGAATGATATCATCATGGCCAACTGCCCTTGTGTTACGTTTTATTGTTATAATATTTATTATATCTTCTCCCCTATATAGAAGGGTATAAACAAACAAACAAAAAAATAAAATACAAAAAGAAATAAAATAAAAAAAAACAAGAAACAAGAAACATAGACCAAAAGAACTTTCATCGTTCCTCTTAAGAGGTATTTTAAATCTTCTTATTGTTCTTCTCTTGGGGTTTTTGTGTGCCTTAAACATTATTATTCGGGTAAGGAACACACAAATTTTTTTTTCGGTTAACATATTCTCGGCTATTTTGATCTACCCGTGTTAAATTCCCTGCTGTTCCCCAAAACCATTGGAATTGTTTTGGCCATTGTTGTTGGTGTCAAAAACACTTGGAAAATCATTCAATTCATTAAACAACATTGTGTTAAGAGCGTCATCTGTTATGATCGATTCGAAATTCACATTATTAAATAAGTCGTAATTCCCAT
The DNA here is from genome assembly GCA_030557055.1 of Candida tetrigidarum. Taxonomy (NCBI): domain Eukaryota; kingdom Fungi; phylum Ascomycota; class Pichiomycetes; order Serinales; family Debaryomycetaceae; genus Candida; species Candida tetrigidarum. Next base: position 59,440 of record JAKTVF010000044.1, read on the forward strand.
TCATCAACATCACATTCTCATTATTGAAGTTAAACCCAGGAGTAAATGCGTTATTAGGTGTTATATTGTCTCCGTTCATATCATTACCCACAGCTGTGGTGGTGCTACTAGTTGAACTGAACTGGCTGCCATTAATATTTACATCTTTATTACCTGCAGTTGTTGTTGTCGTACCTGATGCTGTACCTGTTACTGCAGTTCCTGCAGTGGTTGTACCTGTTGGTGTGGAGTCTTCGCCGTTTGTATATTCAGGAATCAAGCTGATCATTTTATCCTCATCGCAAGCAAACACATCAGAAAACAACGTAAATAATGATGCGATATGCAGTTGCAACCCAGGAACTTTCTCATACAAATTGATACCCGACTGTTTTTCCATGGAGTCAATAAGTACACGCAACAATAGCCTTGTCAAAAGATCATACATGGCCCTCTTGGTGTCCATTCGTTCTGACAATCCTTTCAGCGTGAAAAATGACATCGATGCTTCACATATTAGAATTGCATCATCTAGAGTTGTCGACGCTTTAGGGAAAACCAAACAATTACCAAGCAAACTGCAAAATGCAGCCATCGGGTAGAATAACAATGTTGAATATAATCTTGTTGGAATATTCAACGAATCAATGTCCCTGAGTGCTTCTAGCATTTTTCTTGCTCCCATTAGAGAAAAGTTTCCATAAGTCACCAACCTCTCGTCCTTGATTCCAAAGTTCTTAACAAATGGAACCCTATTGACTGCCAACAAGTGAGCATAATAAGACAATTTGAATTGTAAAATATAATAATTGGAAAGTGATCGATCCCAAGAAAATTCATTCTCCAGATTACCAATAGCTGTTGCGGCTGCTTTGTTGTTTGGCGCTGTGTGTGGTAACATTAGTTTATTCATGGTCTTCAAATCGTCATTGATTTCATTAACAAAAGTCAACAACCCTTGGACATTTATGCCAGATGGCAATTTGGAATAGATCTTTGTATAAGCTTTTGCTTTTATTCTAGACAACATCAAAAGGAAATACGCGAAATAATAATGAGAGCCATGAATGCGGCTATTATCGACAATTTCGTTAGCATTCTTCAAGTAACTGTCATCGAAAAACAATGTGGTTGGGATAGATAAGAAACTCTCAGTATCCAACTCTGTTAAAGTGGTGACATCCTCCAAGTTGATCAACATAGGTTTACCACTACGATACGTTATATCAACACCAATGTATTCACAGAACCACCATAATTTTCTCTTTAAACATGCATCTATTTCATTGTCTTTGGCCAACGAATCAGCCCTGTGCATACCAAGCTCCTTAGCATACCTTATCATCACACTAGCAATAGTATAGTTGATATGGAAATCAGTGACATAGAGAATATCAACATACAGCGTGAGCAACGCTAAACCGATGACTGTTCTAACCCCTTCACCTATTCGGGAAACTTTATCGTAACATTCCATTGCATTTTTAAATAGCCTGTTCAACATATCATTTTGCAAATAGATTATTGATTTTGAAGCTAGGTTTGGATACATAAAGCTTTCGATTTGATCTCCTGGGGGTATGTTTACCAAACACAAAACAACAGATATGTTCATAATTAACAAATCACTGTACGTTATGGCATTCACGATCGTCTCATCGTTTCGACTTACCCCATGGAAGTACTTTTGAAATAACTCTCTAACTAAAGACACTTCACATATAAATGGAGCGAGTGATAGCCTATTGTAGTACTTGTCGAGAATCTCGAAAATCAACGTCTTTTCATCAAGGCTAAAGTACAACTTCTTGTCTATAACAACTGGTCCTTCTTTAGTCAATAGTGAGCTTGATTTCAAAACAGCATCGTTCAATACCAAAGGTATGTGTTTCAACGGTGCAAAAATATCATTCATATTTGTGGAGCTGCTATTCAGAACTCTGGACTTTAGCCACTCAATAGATTTGGCCGAAATCGAATAGAACAAAGCATGTGAACCAAAATATTGTAGCAAACGCTTCTTGATATTAGCTGCACTAACACAACCATTCTCCGCTGGAGCCATCATATCCTTAAGTTTGTTAGGATCTGTAACAATGACTCCGGTTTCACTCTCATCACTACTATCGTCATTTGCAAAGAATAAATCATTATCATTATCATTATCCTCATCACTACCATCATCATGATCATCATGGTCATCATCATCGTCGCCATCATTGTCATCCATTCCACTGGAGTTTTCTGAACTCCTCTCCTTTTCTTCTCGACGAAAGTCCAGATCAGTATTAGTGTCGGTATGGATGTCGGTATCAGTGTCTGCGACGGAGTTCAATTCTCTCGCGAAAGCAACTTGTTCTGAAGGTCCTAACCTGGTTATTAACTTTCCTAACAAGTTTTCAAGGGACCCGATTCTACTAGTCAACTGTTGGATATTTGCATTATCGTCGTTATTTTGCTTTTTCTTGATACCGCCTTTTACTGTTGTCTTGCGCTCCCTTTTCTTTCTTTCCTTAGGAACGTAGGTATAAGCACACACACGCTTTCTGTCAATACACTTGGAACACGGCTGTTCTCCATTACATTTGGACTTTCGCTTACGACAATAGTCACAGGCGACTTTCGTACGAATACGTCTTTCTCCGTCTTGCGTATATTCGGGGTTCAAGGGGTCTGTTAACTCCATTCTGGAAAATGTTGTCTCATTCATTTTTTTTTCTTTCTACGGTACAAAAAAAATCGGGACAACTAATTAATAAACCTGGGTCTTAGCAATGTGGCTCTAATAAAGTATAGCAATAAATGGTTGTTTTGTTGTTTGTTATGTGATTTGCTCGCTGTTGTAGGGTTGAGGGCAAATTTGTAATCCCCAATATTTATTGAGGAGCAGTTTACATACTGAAAAATAGAATACCCAGAAGAAAAAAAAAAAACCAAAATAATAGTAAAATAAAAACAATCACAATCACAGTTATAAAATAATTTCGTGCACTTTGACCAATTCTACCATAGAAAATTTTTCTTTTGTTCTTTTAGGAAATCTGATTAGATTTTGAAAAAAAAAAAAAAAAGAAAATGTATAAATCCTCCCAGTCATTTCACAACTCAAGTGTGCAAACCAACACCTCGGAAAGCAAAAGTCAAATGGTGACCAAGAAAGGAAGTCCGCTCTTCACTTCCAAGGAAGATAGCAACTTTAGAGAAGCATTGTCATTGTATGACTCCAAACAGTACAAGAAAGCACTTAAGTTAGTTGATGCAAATTTAAAGAAACATTCGAGCCATGCTGCATCGTTAGCCTTGAAAGGGTGTATTATCTATCACACGGATGGTAGCAAGGAGGATGCTAAATCCTATATCGATAGAGCTGCCGCCAAGGATCCGGACAATTTCCTTGTTGATCATTTAATTGGTTTGTATTATAGAGCAAACGAAAACTATTTGGAGGCATCCAAGTGGTTATCAGCCGCTTTGGAGAACGGATCTACCAACAAAGCTATTTTGAGAGATTTGTCGGTCTTGCAAATTCAGAATAGGGATTATAAGAATTTGAAAGACAGCAGACAACAATATTTGGAACATGCCCCAGGATACAGGGCAAACTGGACCGGGGTTGCCGTGGCTCATCATTTGAATAAAGACTATGGCTCCGCTATTGGAACCTTGACCAAGATTGAGGATATCATCAGGGAACATTTAACTGAGAGTGACATGTATGAACACAATGAATGTGTGTTGTACAAAAACCAAATGATTTCAGAACTGGGAGATTTTGCCAAGGCATTAGAGGTGTTGGAAAAGGACAAAGATAGTATAAGAGATGGGTTGTCGTACTTGGAGTACAAGGCAAAGTACTTGTTGCTCTTGGGTCAAAAGAAGGAAGCGTCTTTGGTTTACCGTGAGTTGTTAAAGAGAAACCCTGATAATCATTCTTACTACAATTTATTGGAAACTGCATTGGAAACCACTGGCAAGTCTCCAGAGTTGCGGTTCAAGTTGTACCAAAAATTAAGCAAGTTTTACCCTCGTTCTGACCCTCCCAAATTCTTGCCATTGACATTTTTACCATCAGATAGTGTATTGTTTGAAAAAGCTGCCAGGGATTATATTATCCCGCAGTTGTTACGTGGTGTCCCTGCTACATTTGTCAATGTCAAACCATTATACCAGAATCCTAAAAAACTAGAAATCATCGAATCCATTGTTTTGGATTTCTATGAAAATGATGTGCCAAAATTAACCAACCCAACTATCAAAGTCTGGACAAACTACTACCTTGCGCAACACTACTTGTGCAAGAAAGATTTGGCAAATGCATTGGCAAACATCGATTCTGCTATCAAGCATTCACCTACTTTGGTTGAATTGTACATTGTCAAGGCTAGAATTGTCAAACACCAAGGCGATTTACTCAAAGCCAGTGAAATAATGAACGAAGGTAGATTGTTGGATTTGCAGGATCGTTTTATCAACTCCAAAGCAACCAAGTATTTGTTGCGTGCCGATAAAGTTGATGAAGCCATCGATTGCATTTCCTTGTTCACCAAATTGGACGAAGGTGCCATTAATGGTTGTAAAGATTTGCATACCATGCAAGTCAACTGGGTTTTAGTAGAATCTGCTGAATCATACGCTAGAACCTACCATAAATACCAAAACCAATTATTGGAACTTGCTGAAACCAAAAAAGACAAACAAGACGACAAAGAAAAGGAAGATGAAGAATACGAGGAACTCACTGAAAATGTTAAAATTTATAGAGGTTTGGCATTAAAGAGATTCCAAGCTGTTGTTAAAAACTTTGGCATATTCTACAACGATCAATACGATTTCCATTCTTATTGTATGAGACGTGGTACACCAAGAGATTACATCGACACCTTGAGATGGGAAGACAAAATCCATTCCACCCCAATCTACACCAGAGCATTGAAAGGATTATCTGATTTGTACTTTGAAATCTACCAAGAACAAAAGCAGCATGCAAGTGCTTGTGACGGGGGAGAAGAAGATGAAGAAGGTGTCAAACTTAAGAAATCTAGCAAGAAACAAAAGAAACAAAGATCACAAATGAATAAAAAAAGATCCGGGTTTGCTCAGAAAGTGGAGAGTGAAAAGGATGATTCAGACCCATTTGGAATCAAATTATACAGTGATTTGGTCGAAAAGGACATTTTAGAGGTATTATTTGAACTATTTAAACCATTAAGTGAAGAAGGCAAGAATTTGAGATTGACTTGGGAAGTGTTGTTCAAGATTTATTTGTTACAAGGCAAGTATGTTTTGGCATTGCAAGCTGTCAAGAACTTGGAAAGAGTATTAAATAGAGACGGCTCTAAGAAATTGAAAATAATCGGTGACATGGTCGTTGATTTATCTACCACGGCCAAAAACGACACCAAAGCCAACCCGGCTATTGTCAAGGTGGTGGAGAAAGGATTGCAATCTGCTTTCCCAGATTTTGAGAAGGACGGATTTCTTGACCTTTATAATCAATAGAGAATGCATAAATTATATTTTCCTCTAATGTTAAGTTTTCTTATATATTGCTTTAGTTAATTAACTACTTATCCATGTATCTACTTGGCTTCGAGCGACATTTCCTGCCAAATTTAAAGTTTGTTTGCCTAATGGGAAATAACTAACCGTGTACCATAATGCCGCAAGTAACTGAATAGCGGCAAACACGATTGATAATAACGTACTCTTCAAGGCTACACTGGACACGATGGTCAAGATAATACTGGAAACAAACCCAATGGTGAATATGATTCTAGTTCCCAGGAACAAGTGTACCATATAAGCTTGGAACCCTTGTAATACCCCGAAACTCACAAGGAATAAAATGGACCCAATCGACCAAAGTAAGGCGAATTTTCTAGGTTTTAAAGACAACACCGGGAACAAAAATATACAAATCAAGTAACAACACACCGACCCAGCAAAACATAAAGAAAATATCAACATTCGGTCCCATCTCAGTAATTCAAACATCCCTGGGTCGGAGGTAACGTAGTTTTCATCGTCTTGCAAGTACACCGATTGTGATCTAAATGGGTTTAAGTTTTGCAATTTTGCCGAAAATGAATTGCTATTATCCGGTTGGGTGACAGGTGGAGGCAATGGTGCACCATCGGGGTTTTGACCCAATGGAGTGTATTTATTTTTGAATGAAGTGAAGAAACTCATGGTTGAGATTGAATTGTATTGGTTCTATTAATAATAAGGAAAGAAGACAGAAGAAAGAGATCGGATAAACGCAATTGTTAACTGTGATCTTTTTTTTTTTTACTTACTGTTGCGCCTCTGTAAAACAAAAAAAAAGCACGACTTAAATCCAAATAAGAACAACAACAAAAAAAAAAAAAAAATTGTAAAGGGATTGTGGATTGAACAGGTACAAAGTTTGAAGCAACACGACTTTTTACTTATTCAAATACAGAGATACCAGGGTAAGTAATGTCGACAGCTACTATCAGTAACCTCTCCAATGAGAGACAATTCATTGACACATACCTACAATTGATGCAATTGTCCAAAAATGAACCTTTAGATAAGTTCAACTCGACACAAGATTATAACAAATTGGAGTCATTGGGTCCAAGTTTGCCAAAATTTACATACAAGTTTCCTACTGTTGAAAGAAAGGACGCTCATGTATCAACAGCTACTTTGAAGTTCAAATCCATCAAACCTCCTTTCAAATTCGAAGCTGAATTGAAGGATATCCCTGTGAATTATACAATCTATAAACTCAAAGTGAAATTGATCGAATCCGTGGAAATATTAAAGGGTGTCACCCCAGCTGATTTGAAATTGTTGGTGAAATCCAAAGTTGTACAAGACTCAACCGTATTGTCGGCATTGCAAGACACATCGTTTAATTGTATGGTCACAGCACCAAAGCCGGTGAAACAAGAAGATAAAGAGACTCTGGTACCTGCAACAACGGCAGAACCTGCTACTATTTCTTGGGATAAGATATATGATATTATATTACAAGATGTCAAAGACGACAATAAAGCTAAACAAATTGTCGATAAATTTAAATCCACTATTTAGAATGTTTTCAGTTTCTCCAGGTTTGTATA